>JAKUCV010005572.1:0-79030 GCA_028386065.3 Turnera subulata | reverse complement strand
TTGCTTGCATATCACTGTTTATCCTTGGTCGGTGAGCACTTCGGACTCACCCCTCGCCTGCGGGGTTTCATCCCGTAGGTTAAGTTGTTTCCGTAGTTCAGGTACGACGTTCGATGGCTGCTGTTTTTCTTCTCCACCTGACTCCGGATCCATACCACCGTTGCATGTGCATAAGTCTTCCGCTGCTATTCTATTGCTTTGATGCTGTACTACATTTCCGCTGTTGTGTGATATATATTGTTGTATTGCTGATTTCCTGTGACATGTATATTACTGATACTATCTGCTGCTGCTGAGAGCACTGTGTTTGGATTGAATAATGATCCCCAAGTGTGGGTGACAGATGTATTTGATGGTCTGCTGTTGTATAATATTAGCACGATGTACTGTCTGTTCTATCATAATGAATAGTTTCGGCACGTGTTTACTGTGTTACGGTAAATACGGGTCGGGGCGCTTCATATACACGTATATTTACACGTAAATCAATACTAGATTAAACATATATCTAGTGTGACCATATTTATGCTTATATAGTAGATATTTCCTACTTAACCATATATGTATTTATGTGATAAATCAAGTTGTAACTTCATTATTTAGCTAAACATAAATTTAGTAGGTTATATATATATATATAGTCATTTATGCATATATGTTTATAATTCATAGGTAATCCTATTTATATTTTTAAGCCTAGATTTGACAACTAAATCAAGTAAATAAGTATAACTGGCCTTTAATTATTAACTGTCCAAGTATAAATTAAATAAACCGGAATTTAAATACTATAGGCCTTTTTAATAATCCAAAAATAAAATTAAACATCAAATTACAAAACATAAATGGAATTAAAGGTTAGTATTTGATTAATTAAATTAAATCGATATTTTAATCAAAACAATTAAGAGTCCGGGTTCATTAACGTTGTTCGGGTTTTGTTTAATGATGCATATGGTCATAGGCTCGGGTTTTACCCAACAGGTTCATTTCCGGGCTTGCCGGAAAATTCCCGGGACTCGCCGGAATCTCGCCGGAATCCGGCCAGAAACACTGTTCACACCGGAATAGTAACTGCATCCACGCAGCAGCAACACAGTCCAAATCCACCACACATCAGCAACATCATTCGCAGACACCACGACAACAATCGAAACCCGGTTATCAACAATCCCAATAATCGCAGAAACAGCAAGAAAAGAGGAAGGTGAAGCGCGGCCATAGACTCACCCAGTTTCGGCTTCGTCGGCGGCGGTATGAGGCGACGGCGAGGCAGGGGAAGGAAGAAGACCGGCGCGGCTTGGCGAGGAGAGGCCGACATCGGACGGCGACGCCTTCCTTGCCTCTGTGGTGGTCGCGAGCAGAGGCGGAGGAGAGCTGAGGAAGACCTGGCAGCGATGGCTTCGGGCGGCAGCAAGGAAGGGAAAAGGAGAGGTTGCAGGGGGAGGAGGCAAGAGTGGCGGTCGTTGGCGAGGGAGGAAGGAAGGGAAAAGGGAGCGGTCCGGTGGCGGCGACAGTGAGAGGCAGGGAAAGAGGGAGAGAGGGGATGGTGGTGGTGACGGTGTGTACGAGGAGGAGGCGGCTCGGTGGTGGCTCGGGTGACGGCGCGTGCATGGAGAGGAAGAAGATAAAGGAGAAGTTAGGAGAGAGAGGATGCAGAGAAATCGGGGAGGAGGAGGTGAAATAAAGAAGGAGAAAGGGAAAGAAAACAGGGAAGAAGAGATAAGGGGGGGCCGGCAGTCACGGATGGAGGCGGCTGAGAAGAAAAAGAAAAGGAAGAAGGAAAAAGAGAAGGAGAAAAGAAAGAAAAAGAGAAAAGAGAAAAAGGAAGAAAAGAAAAGAAGAAAAGGGGAGAGGACGGGCATAACCATAATTTTCCGTCCTGAGTCCAAAAATATGACTTGGGCTCGGAAAATCCGATTAATCCTCCGGAGCATCGACCAACTCTCGAAACTGAAAACCGAGGCTCGGTTAGTTAGGAAGATACTCTCGAGCGCGGGAAAACTCTCGGTTTCGAAAAAACGACTCCCGGTTTACCTTGAATTAATTACCCAAGATTAATTCATTCGGTAAATCACTGTATAACGACTTTAACAGTCCCGGTAAAAATCCAAATTTTACCCGGGCTGTTACAATGGCCACCACAAAACAGTCTTTAACCATCGAGTCGTACCGGTACTTACCACGTGACAATTAAATCATCATTATCCAAAACCAAATCTCAGGGATCAACATCCCTAGCCAAAATACCGGGATAGACATCCCAATCCGAATCTAAGGATCGACATCCTTATCACGTATTATCATTTAATCCATTATTCTTATACCAAAAGACGCAAGATAAACATCCAAAAACTCAACGTACAGGGATAAACATCCCAAAACCAAATCATGGGGATAAACATCCCAAAATCAATCAAGACACTGGGATAAACATCCCGAATTAAACCACAGCAAATGCAACAATCAATAGTGCAACAATCATCATACACAACAACCGAGTAATACAGGCACATATTGAAGGAAATCCATCCTCACCTTAGCCGATTACCCAACTCTGAAGACAATAACCGGTCCAAAGCCGGCTCCTCGGGAAACTGTCCGATATCAAACCTATACAACAAAACAACATGTACTCACATAAGATGCACATAAGAGTATGCCGTGATGCCAATACTGCGAAATAAACCCATCCCGGTTCATATCCTTTATTATCATCTTTTACCGAAAATATTATACCATACGTATATCCGAATGTAATTTCGGTACCATACTTTAATTAAAACTCTCCTTTAAATATATATTTTTTATAGAATAATTATACTTTGTCTTACAAAATAATACAATATATTTTTCCTAGAAATTATATCATATATATGTTTTTTTTCCCAAAATTATTCCATAAAATATATTAATTGCCAAAATATAATTACCAAATATTATTATCTTTAGAAAACCATATTTCCAGAAAAATTAGTCATACAAACTTATTCTTTGAAAATAAATACGAATTTATAAATATACATATATATATTTCTAAAGACAAAACACATTTCCAAACCATAATATTATCAACATAATTCTCTGTTTTTGGTAATATAAATTATGTATACCATATATATTTTTTTTCCAAAGGTAATTCCATAATTTTCTAGGAAAATAATAACTTATATATAATTTTTCCAGAATATAAAATGCAATAATAATTATATGGATTAAAGCGTTTTTTGGTCCCTGTGTAAGGCCTTAAAGTTGGTTTTCATCCCCGTGTAGGATTTTGGTCAGTTTACATCCCTCCGTTCATAGCGTTTGGTTAGTTTTGGTTGCTCCGGCCAAAATTCGGCCAAAACAGTTGACGTGGCAAGTTTTCCGGTGCCACGTAAGCTTTGTGGGTCCCACCTATCAGGGTTATCCCCAAAACCAAATCAATTCCATCCTACCCCGTTTCTTCCAACCGGTTAACCCGACAAAAATGCCCCACCCCCACATTTTTTTAACTTTTTAGTTAAAATGCCCAAATTATAATCTTTATTCTTAAATTAATTTTGTCTAATTAAATTTTCACACATCCCAATTTTTTCACCCCAACTATAATTTTTTTAACACATCATATTTTTTTTAACACTTCTTTTTTTTTCTTCTTTCTCTTTTTTTTTCTTTTCTCTTTTTCTTTTTTTCTTTTCTTTTCTCTTTTCTTTTCTCTCTTTCTTTCTTTTCTTTTCTTTTCTTTTCCTTTTCTCTCTTTCTTTTTTTCTTTTCTTTTCTCTTTTCTCTTTTCTTTTCTTCTCCAAATGCCCGACCCCTTCCTGCAACTTTTCCACGCCAACTGCGGCGGCCACCACCACCGCCTCCGCTTCCTGATTTGGATTCACCGAGAACAACTCCCTGACCTACGTGGCCACCGGAAATCCCTGCCTCGATTTCTTCTTCAAAGTCGTCCCCTCCATCGAGTCCCGTAAACTCGTGGAATTGCTAAAGAAGGCCTATACCCACAACCCGTTGACGGCTGATCTTTAACCTGAGGGGCGTTAGGGGCACCGGCAAGTCCAACAAGGAGGGTTTTTGCAGCCGCCCTATGGTTGCACAAGAACCCTCGCTTGTAGAGCCAAAGTGGTGGCGGAGTTTGGGTATTATAAGGAGTTGCAGGAGATCTTGTACAGGTTATTAGAGGTTATTGGAGAGGGAGATCTTGTGGCTCGATTGGTATTCCATGGCGAGTTCGAGCGGCGGATCCGATTGGGGACGGTGGCTTTTGCTCTCGATCGAGTGCACGAGTAGCGCCTTTGTGGAAGCTAGGCCTATCGGAGCGAGGTAGGCTTCGTCGCTGCAGTGTGCTCTGCCCGATGCAGGCAGGCCTCATGGCGGCGGCAGCCCGTGGCTGTTCTTCCCCTTTCTTTGTGAAAGAGATGGATAGCAAAGATAAATAAATATAAATTAAATTAATATAAATTAATTTTTTTGGTTAATAATAAAGTAAAGCATATCATTAATATAAGGGTTTGGGTGGTTCGGGTGGAGCATGGTTGATTTTGGGTTAACATCCATGAATATTAAATAATAAATAACTTTTTTAAGTTTAACACTAAAGCATACCAGTAATAAAAATATTTTATATTATGGTTTATTATTTTAGAACTAGGCTAAATTTATTATTTGAATTATCATCACTGTCAAAATACATATTATAGTTAAAAATAATAAAATTATAATTTGGGTTTTGGGTCATTCGGGTGGGTGGAACCGGTCGGGTGGATCTTGGTTTAGTTTTGAATTTTTCCTAACATGTGGGACCCATGAAGCTGATGTGGCTCCGAAAAATATGCCACATCAGCGATTTCCGAGAAGTTATGGCTGGAGAGACCAAAACAGTCCAAACGCTATGAACTGAGGGATGTAAACTAGCCAAAATCCTACACGAGGATGAATTCCAACTTTGAGGCCTTACACAGGGACCAAAAAACGCTTTAATCCATAATTATATACATATTATTTAAATTTTGGGTTGGGCCAGGTATAATGTTAAGCCCAACAGAAATCCAACCCACTAAATACCTAAGTCCACTAAAGTCCAGGTAGGGGTGTGCAAAAAAGCCGACCCAACGGTACCGACCCGATACCGATCGGTATCGGCGCGGCATATGTCGGGAGGTAGGCCAGTAATAGAGGGGTCGGCTCGGTTCAATGTCATACCGCGTAATGTCGGTAGTAAGTCGGGTAGACGTCGGTTGGTACGTCGGTAACTGACACCGATCAGGTCGAACCAGTGATATAAATACCTAAACCTAACATGACATTCATAAACTAAAAAAAACCCTAATCCCACCCAGACCCAGTCGCCACTCTACTCCTCCTCTCTCTCTCAACTATCGCATTCGCCGTAACCCTCCTCAACCCTAATCCCTCTCCAATCTCTCGAATCGATAGTCTCCTCCACTCAAAACAAAATCATCTCTGTTAGCCACACCCACAGAGCAGCAGCAGCCATCGTCTCCTTCAATCGTCTTCGCCCCCTTCGCCTTGAATCAACAACAGGTAATTTGTTTCTCTTCTTTTCTTCTTTAATTTCTTCCTCTCCACCCTCTGTCCTTTCGATCTTAGTGTAGAAATAGAAACCCCCAACTGTAGTTCGAAACCCTAGTTCAACAAACTATAAATTAACCTTCGATTTCTTCCTCTCCACCCTCTATCCTTTCGATTTTAGTGTAGAAATAGAAACCCCCAAACTGTAGCTCGAAACCCTAGTTCAACAAACTATAAGTTAACCATTAATTCGGGTTCAATTTATCAAATCAATATTAATTTTCCCTCTCTTCTCCTATATTTTGCATTTAAAACCAGGCTTCATGTTTGCAATTTGAACGGATTTGAAGGGATCGTCGGCAAAGGTCTGCTCCTCTCTCAGGTAATGCTTCTTTTCTTCTTACTCTTCTTTCTTCTCTGTTCTTCTTACTTCTTCTTATGCTTCTTTCTTTTCTTCTTATCAATTGACCATTAATTTCAATTTAATCCATCAAGTAAATATTAATTTCCCTCCTATACCTGTATTTTGCACTTAACCCAGGCTTCTTTTTTGCGATTTAATTGGATTTGGAGGGATCGTTGCCAAAGGTCTGTCCACTGCCTGAAGAATATCCAATGGCTGCTCCTAAGGTAGTTATCTTACATTTTCAGCATGTCTATCCTTACACTTTTGTTTCTGTGCAACAGAATTCTGTGCTTTTGTTTTTTTTTCCTGTTGCTGTATATTTCCTTGTAATCTGCCTCTGTTGCTGACAATTTCCTTATAAAACAGATGCTAACAAGCTGTATGATTTTTGTGCTCCTTGCTTTTATTTAAGGAACCTCCTACAACTGTTGATGGAATGGAAGTTGAACCTCCATTGCCATCCATTGGAGCTGCAGTAACTCAACTCAATGAAGGTCAAATTGATGTGGCAGCAAAGGGGGAGAACACAGATGCAATGATGCCTCCCAATCCCAAAAGATCGAGAGTGTGGGAGCACTTTATGAAGTGTGAAACTGTTGATGGGGAGGTGATTGCGAAATGCATGCAATGTGCTCAGCCAATTAAAGCTCATCCGAAGAGGAATGGTACATCGGGTATGTTGGGTCACTTAGAAAGATGTCTTAAGAATAAATTCATTGATGAATGCTCACAGACTCAAATAGTCAATAAGATAGGGGATGATGGAAAGACATCTTTAGCTGTATTTAAGTGTGATCAGGATGCAATTAGGAAATCACTTGCTCAAATGATAGTTGTAGATGAATTACCTTTCAGATTTGTAGAGGGAAAGGGGTTTCAGCGGCTAATGTCAGTGGCTTGTCCGAGGTTTAAGATTCCATCTAGGTGGACAGTTTCTAGAGATTGTTTGCAGTTTTACTTAGATGAGAAGAAAGTCTTAAAGGCCTATCTAAAAGCTAATTGTGATAGAGTTAACCTCACAACTGATACTTGGACATCAATCCAACGTATTAATTACATGAGCTTGACTGCACATTTCATTGATAGGAATTGGAAATTGAAAAAAATGATTCTGAATTTTTGTCCCATTACTAGTCATAAGGGTGAGAAAATTGCTGCTGCTGTTGAAAAGTGTTTAATTGAGTGGGGAATCAATGGTGTATTTACTGTCACTGTAGATAATGCATCATCAAATGATAAGGCACTAGAGGGTTTGCAGAAAAAGTTAAGCAAGTGTAAGGGAAGCATTTTGGGAAGTAGATACATGCATATGAGGTGTATGGCTCACATTATCAATTTGATTGTTAATGATGGACTGAAGTCAGCAGGAAAGTCTGTTTATAGGGTTCGTAGGGTTGTTAGATATGTGAGGGCATCTCCGGCAAGGTTAGACAAGTTTAAGGAGTGTGTCAAGATTGAGAAATTAACATCAAAGGCTTTGCTATCATTAGATGTCCCAACTAGGTGGAATTCGACCTACATGATGTTAGAAACTGCATGCAAATTTGATGGTGTTTTTTATAGATACCCTGACGTAGATGATAACTTTAAAGAAGAGATGGAATCAGCTGAGAAGAATGTGGATGTTGATTGGCCTGGGTTACCCACTGTAGATGATTGGAATAAGGTTAGAAAGTTGTGCAAATGCCTCAAAAATTTTAGTAATTTGACCAAGTTTGTTTCTGGTTCATCTTACGTCACTCGCAATGGATTTTTTGATGCAATAAATTCTGTTTATGAACTTTTGAGCTCTTGGGCAGAAAGTAGTGATCTTGAATTGAGTGTCATGGCAATGAATATGCTTGTAAAATTTGAAAAGTATTGGGGAGAGTTAGAGCAATTTAATATGGTGACTTTTGTTGCTGCAATACTTGACCCGAGACTAAAGTTTAAGTATGTTGAGTTCTCTTTGAAAAGAACATATGGTCAAACTGTTGGAAGTAAGATGTGGGAAAAGATAAGGGATGCAACCTTTGAGTTGTTTGATGCTTATGGGCATTCCCTATTCCCTCAATCTTATGGTGTCCGACAACCAATTCAGACTCAACAACCAAGTTCTAGTGTTGTTGAGGCTAGTGAACAAGATGATGAAGAAGCTGATGGGATCGGGAGGTTGAACTCGAAGAGGATATCAATGTACAAGATGATGCAGGGTGCTGATGGAGAAAGCAAAACAGAATTGGACAGGTATATAGCGGAAGCTCCTGAGGAATATGTTAAAGAATTTGATGTCTAGTCGTGGTGGAGGGTCAATGCACCACGATTTCCAATCCTATCAGCAATGGCTCGTGATGTGCTTGTTGTCCCAATCTCGACTGTTGCATCAGAATCGGCATTTAGTACCGGTGGCAGAATTCTTGATGCTTTTAGGAGTTCTTTGACTCCTAAGATTGTGCAAGGCCTCATTTGCGCTCAAGATTGGATGCGAGCAGGAGCACCAGATTACCATTCCCAATCAGAGGAGAGTGCAGCAGAGGTTGAGAAGCTCGAAAATGGTAATTTAGTTCTCTTTACTTCCTTTTTTTGCACTAATTTTGGTTGTTCTCATTTCCTTTTAGTATTTCAGTTTAGTTACTTACAAATAACGTCTAATTTTTATTTTTTCAGAATTGGCTGATTTGGGTATAGAACAAGCTATAGAAGTTTGATGCAATTCTGGTATGTGACTTGTCCAGTTCTGCAAATGGTTGTTTATGATCTTCTTTTGTCTCTGTTTTTCAATTTTGGCATGTTTAGTTCTTACCAGTGATTGATGTTTTATTTTATCTCTGTTCTTCAATTCTGGTATCTGTCTTTGTAATATTTTTACAATTTGGCAGGAATTGGAAAAGAACTTTGCTGGAATCGTGGATTGACAACTTGGCAGCTATTGATGTTATTTTGTATATCCCTTCTTTTAATTTTATCAGACCAAAGATAATTGAAAAGCTGAAACAAAAGATTTCTTTTGGATTGAGGAGCCTGCTTTTGATATCATAAGGCTCCTCAATCATGATTGTATTTAAGTATTTTGGCTTTCATACAATCATTATATGGATGTTTTAAGTATTTTATGGATGTTTTAACTAGTTTGTGAATGTTTTGAATGTTTCTGGAATGCCTTATTTTATGAAAGCCTTGAATGTTTCTGGAAATGGATTATGGAATGCATTTGTGATTGTTGTCAAGTTTTGAAATGTTCATGTGGATTATGTTGGTTTTCGGCGCGGTATTGGCGGTACGCCGACCGAACTGGTCGGTATCCTATCGGTAGGGCCTCAAGCTCCCGTCGGTATTGGGTCGGTGTAGGGGTACCCTCGGTAGTTCCCTACCGATGCAAAAATCGGTACGGTAGTACCGCGCCGTACCTTTTGCTCAGCCCTAAGTCCAGGTCTACAAGACCAGGCCAAGGCAATAGACCCAATCACAGGCCCATGCCAAGGCTCGGCCCAGCGCCCCTGCAACCCGTGGCTCGACCCGGATGCAGGCGGGTTGGCTCACCTCAGGACCCGAATGGCTTCCCGGGTTCACGGCGACGTCGACACGCGAAGCAGGAGGAAGGCGAGCGACAGGGGAGTCGTCTGCGGCTGACAACGGCGCGACTGCAGGCGCGGTGAAGGGCGGCGAAGTGCTGGCGTGACGGAGGAGGGCGGCGAGCAAAAGAGGAGAGGACAGCCCGTCGGGTTTCCAGCCAAGCGCGGCACGTCCGGCGGCAAAATCGAGCGGCGACGGCTGCGTCTGGTTGGCGACGGCACGGGGACCGCGGTGGTGAGGGTGGTGTCACGTGTGGTGGCGTGGTTCACTTCCTCGTGAACAGTGACGAGGAGGAGAGGACGAAGGAAGGTGACGGGTTGGGGTGACGTGGCGGGTCCGGACTGGTGCGTGTGTGTCTGTTTTCTTTTTTTTTTCTTCTTCTGGTTTTGTTTTACTGGATATTTGTGTGTAGATTGCAGGCAGAAGATGATCTCAGGGTGTGTGTTTTGCAGAAGGTGATAAAGGTGATACTGAGCAGGAAGAAGATGGGTTACTGGGTATTTTGCAGGGTAAGGGAAAATAAGTTGGGTTTGTGTGTGCATGGTTAGGCAGAGGAACATGGTTAATCAGGCAGGCAAAAGTCACTGGTGACACACGAGAAAGACAAAGCACGGGCAACACAAGGAGAGGCGGCGCAGACTCAATCAAGCAGGTAAGTCGTGTCCAGACCGGACCAGAAAATAACTGATACCCCCTTAGTTATTTTCCGGTGTGATTTTTTTGAGGATTCCGGGACCCGAAAATAACTGATACCCCCTTAGTTATTTTCCGGTGTGATTTTTCTGATGATTCTGGGACCCGAAAAATACCAACTTAGGTCCGAAAAAATCCACGGAAAAATCCCGAGCGCTGGAAAAGCCCCGGTTACGAAAAACGATGCCCGATTTACCTTGAATTAATTACCCAAGATTAATTCATTCGGTAAATCACTGTATAACAACTTTTACAATCCCGGTAAAAATACCAAATTTTTACCCGAACTATTACATTTTTACTTAGGATATATGGTGAAAATAGTTTTAAAAAAATATTATGTGGCAATTTTTGGAATGTTAAAATGATATTTTATTGGCTTGCGAAACATGAGGCATTAGCCACTCTAGGCAATAAGCGTGTGGTGTAGTTATGAGCACTTTTCAGTACACAAATTAAAGCGGATCTCCAAAGCTGTGTGAATTTGTTATACATTATCTGTTTTTAATCAAATGCGTCCATTGGCAACCATATTTATTCTCAATCTTCAAAACTCTCCTATCTCATCTTCCTCCACAAATTAGATCCTCTATTAAATTGTATCCAATTCAAATGTTTGAAACCTATATAGCAGTGATAACTACTTAGCATTTCATGATTTTGTTATCATGAACCATTTCTGCTCAACATGTTATCAGTAACACACGCCTGTGGGCTGTGACAGCAGTACATGTATGATTATGAAGAGTCAATGGTGTATAAACTTACAAGAAGAACAACAATGTCCATTTGTACATTACCAGGCCTGGATTGAAAGAAGAATCTAACATACACTTTTTTCCTGGTATCTAAGGACAGGCTACAGCAAAGCGGCAGCACCAATTGGATACACCAGTGGAAATCCCCCTTTTAGAAAGATAAAAAAAGGTTTATGAACCTTACAAGTTTACAACAACCTCTGATCTATTGCTTCGTTTAGCTCTGTTTTTAATCTAGTAAGTGACTAAGTTATAACTAAAAGTCAAACAATGAAGGTTGGCCAATCAAAATAGGGATCCATCAAATCATGATCCAAATCAGAACTAACCTTATTGATGTGGCAGCAGACCAACAACCTTAGATAAACTGAAAGAACAATATACACAAGTAATGACCCACCAATTTTTAAGGGATGGTAATACCTCTGCAATAGAGCTATGCATGTACAGGGATAGATGAGCTCATGGATATACAGCCTTTCAACTGCTTAAGAATGGCATTTTTGCTAACGAGCCCCGAATGCGAAGTAAGAGGAAGACCCTCTTTCACACATTCATCATACCTCTCCAGAACTGAAACAATATAACTAAAATCCGGTCGCTTTGATGGGTTTGCTGCCCAGCAGCGCTTTATCAAGTGTGCAAGAGCAGGCTGGCAACTAGCTGGCAGTGGAGGTCTCTCATTCTGCCAAACAAGAACATTAGTATTAGCAAAAAGAAAATTAGCATCATCTTGTATGTTTTGGTTTTGGGGAAGAAAATTTCATTGCAGAGTTCTAAATGTAAGAGTATGCCACCAAAATTAGTGGCTCTTACATAAGTCAATGAGTAAATACTACACGGACCACTCCAAAACGATGACATTCAAGTGACGTGCATATATATGAAGATGCAGTCACGCATGTGCACCTGTTATATTTGGAGGCTTATACTACTCTGTACCATTACATTTGAATCCTGTCCAAGGATCCTTCCTCCTACTTCTCCAGAATTCAAGGACAAGAACCTTTAACAAATAACCTTTAGCAAACAAACTACGCAAGTTAAAATGTGTTGCTTTCCATTATTGGCTGAACTCTTGTATGGCTAAACCAAAAATGCCAACGAGCTTGTAGTTCTGTTTCAGTTTTGAAAGCTTAGAAAGGCCAAAATGGGTTGAGGTAGTATCTGGAACATCTTGTCTATACCAATAGAAAAAGGAAAAGGAAAACCTAATCTAATCAGAATAATATATAGCGGATGCTTTCATCTCCTCTGGATATAATACCCTATGTTATCAATAACTGGGAATTGTTTTTTTCCTTTTTGTTCTCAGCACAGAACTCAGCTTACTGTTACGCAGAAAGTTCCAACACAGGCTCTCTAAACAAAAAGAAAATGGTAAGTATCAATTGTAAAAATCCTTATGTTCCTATCAGGATACGGCCTTCTTCTGTAACTGTTCCTGCCATGTTTAGGGTGTCAAAGCAAGCTTTCAATCTCCTCTCTTTAGTCATTATCAAAGGAATAGCATATATCACCCAACATCTTCCAGAAAAGAAAACGATTACTGTAAATAATAAAGGTGATGCACGCTCCAATTCCTGATATTGTTCAGACACTGATAGATACATTCTCACGCTAGCATGCAAGAATGTCCCTTTTTCACTTGTAACAATCTGCTATTAGGACAACTGGACAAGAATATTGATGTTCCAAGATTTCTCCAGAAACAAAGGCCAAAACGAATAACTCTCATTTGAAAGTATAGTACCCACAATATGGCTTGCATATAAGTACAGGTATCATTATATGTTTATCAGAAATCACCTGAAAAAATTGAAAACATTCACCATTTCCTAACAATAAACAGGGATAAACAAATGTATGTGGAGATATCAAATCATTGAAGTATTAGTTCAGAAAAGCAGGATAAAAATAGGAACAGAACAATCTCCTTTTGCAAAGTTTTTTTGCACCAGACACCCCAACTGATCTTTTAGACAACTTTTCCTTCAAGAATATTCTCAATGTTTCAACTCTATGTCAATAGGAAGCAACTTTTGTGCTCAGAATGTTGATAGGATTGCATTAAATGGTATACTAGCACATTTCATCTTCAAAATTCTACTTTCTAACAGTATGTTCAACCAAATAGGTAATCGTATAAATTAGCACCCAAAACCGATTTCCTCTTCTCCAAATCAGGACTTTTTCAGTTGCAAACATCTCTTCTACCTTGCTATAAAATATCAGAATATGAGAAGTCCTGGTTTTCACTTCAAAATCTTAAGTAATCATACAAGTTAATTGCTCAACTATGAATTAGGACAGCTTTTTCCTTTTCTTTTGATACTAGAAGTGTCCCAGCCGAAACCTTATGATTATGTAAAGTAGTAATTTCTTAGTGCAGCTATTTTATGACTCCAAAATCAAAAGCTCTGGAATGAAACAAATCATGTCTTCAACATCTATCTTTCCACAAATCAAAATCTAAGAATTTCAGTTATGATCTCTAATAAAGAAAACTAGCAGCTAATGCTGGATGTTTAGACCATAAGATAAAAATAACCAACCTATACATCTTTGTCACGAGGACATGTGAAAGTTTTACAACATGTTCAGCATCATAACATGATTTTTTCATAATCTTATTGGAAGTCTAGTTGCAGCAGTCAGAGTGTTGAGAAGATTCACACAGAAAGCAATTAAATTACATATTATCTTTGAAGACACAAATCATTCAATATGAAAGCAAGGATTACAACACAATTAAATATGATTACATGTTTCAGCAATTTGATTTACTAGGAACTCGAGTGGCATTCAGCTCTTTCCAGCATGTTTAATGTGGAACAATTTACTATTGGCAAGAATCACTATAGTCATTGAACAGGAAGGTAAAAATTTCAAGGTATCCAGGGAAAAGATATGCATAATTGAGGGAAAAGAGTTAAAGTAGACCGCTTATGGAGGCTGCAAATAAGCACTGCTAGTAAAAAAAAAATTATGCATTTTGGTTAGGTATATATCTGACCTTCTCTGCCACAGCAAATGCTGCCTGCACAGGAGTCATTCCTTGAAAGGGAAGCAAAGCTGTAGTGAGCTCCCACAACACAATCCCAAAGCTATACACATCAACTTTTCGAGTATAGGGTTTCTCCTTGATCATCTCTGGTGCCATCCAGCGATAAGTTCCCTTATTTCCTTTGGTTTCCCGGCACTGGGTTTCTAGACATGATGTACCAAAATCCGCTACCTTAACCCTCATTTCATCATTTAGTAGCAAATTATTAGATTTGAGGTCCTTGTGGATCACCCCTTGAGAATGAAGGTACTCCATTCCGCGTGATATATCAAGAGCTAACCTCAGTATGGTTTCTATGGAAAGTGAGTATGGCTCCTTCTTGTTCAGATACATCCTCAGAGTACCTTGTGACATGTATTCTGTGATGATGCAGTACACTGGTGGCTTCTTGCAGGCTGCAATAAACTGTAAAGAAGATTGGTTCACCAACTAGCAATAAAAAGCTCCAAAACTTTTGGGGGCTGCCCAAAGATTTTTTTTAAAAAAAAAAAGCAAAGAATTTTTAAGTAAGCAATCATAAATAGGTAGTGCTGCAATTGTTCAAGTAGAAACTATTCAAATGTCATGAAGAGTCAAGACTATGAAGCGGAGCTGTGAAATAAACATGTCTTTGACAATAGATACACCCACCTGGAGGAAACTTAGTACAAAAGCTGCCCAATATTTTCCTAACATTCAAAAAGCATGATGAAACTATTCTTGGTGAAACCTTGCACGAATCAGAAAGCCAAAAATTCCAGGTCAATGTAGTATGGCATTGCAATAAAGCTGAAGAAATTTTATAAGATTCCGAAGACCAAAATTTTCATACGGCCAGGGGCAGGTTTTCTGGTGATCTTATACGTAACCAAGCATGTGAGAACCGAGAAACAATTAAGAACATGTTCAAAGGTACAAAAATCAAGCAACTCTAGCTAGGTTGGGAATGGTAGAGACTGTAGCTACATATTTTAGACACATATATAACCACCACCATCAAGGACATAATAGAGAGACAGACAGGTAAAGGAATTTTTGTGGGTTCGAAACTTGATTTGGAATATGGGAAAACCTGCCTGCAATATATTGGGATGAACAAGACGGGAAAGAAAAGCAACTTCAGATTTAAACTGCTGCTCAAGCACAGATCGAGTCTCCTCCTTTTGGGCTGGGACCCTCACCATTTTGACGGCAACAGCTCTCTGCTTATAAATCCCCCGGTAAATCCTGCTGTGAGCCCCAGAGGCAAACTTGTTGCCTATAAACAGCTGGGAGAGGTCGGCGGTCCATTCCTCCTGGTCCTCCCTCGACGCCTCCCATGTCTCCACATTCTCTGATTCCAATATCATCGACCACGATTCCAAGCTGTCAAATCTCTTCCTCTCCAGGTTCTCCATGTCAGAATTCATCTGGGTTTTCGACGACGACGAAGGGATTGTCGGCAGCTTGCTCCTCGATCTTCGTACCCGGAATCCATGAAAGCAAGAACTCGCCATTTTGAACAAACTCTTTACTTATATACTATAATATAAGATAAGATGCCCCTCCCCTGTTTCGGCTGCTTCTTTGGAAAACCTCTTTCTTTACAAAAAAAAAAAAAAGGAAGATTTTTTATTATTGTGATTATTATTGTTATTATTGTCAAAACATACAATCAAAAGGAGTTTTCCTTCTGAATGTGTGAATTGATTTTAGGAAGTGCATGAACTGATTCAAGAACATGGGGTCTTCGGTGAAGAGAGAAGGGAAAATGGGTTTTCATGAATCAACGAAAACAACGACGAAACTGCACTCATAGAGCCAGATGGAGCAACTCAATTAGTTTGCTTCTAATAATGATGAAATGAAACAGACGAGGGCTTCCCATTTCATGTGCTCTTCTCTACGACAAGAAGAGAGACACAACAAAACAGAGCTCACGGGGGTACTAAGTGAAGGGGCAGAGTAGTAGTTGTAGTAGTATCAGGTACACATACGTACAAGCTAGCTACAAATTAGCTAAAGAATGCAGGGTTGGATGTTTTTTTTTTTTGCAGAAGAAAGGAGAAGAGGGTGACGATGATGATGAAGATGATGATCAGGGATTCAGGGTGTGTGTCTCCAAGAGATGAAGAAGAGATTAGGTTGTTTGCCAGCGGAAAGATGAATTCAAAGCAGAGATTCCAGGGGAGTCTCGTGAATGTAGCTTTCAAAAGTAAAAAAGACTTTTAGTTTTCCTAAGAGACGGAGAAAGAGAGAGATTGATAGATAGAGATTAATAAAGCCTTTAGTCGACGGGATCCAAAATCCTCCTCTGTTTCTTGTTTTGCTGTTTCTTTCTTTTAGATCATCATTAATGTAAAGTGAAAGTGGCCACATATACGACCCCTCAAAAAAAAAAGAGAAAGAAGAAGAAGGTGGTGATTTAGGGGATATTGGCTTTGCATGGATTCCATCACCCAAAGTTTTTTTTCTTCAATGCCATAATAATTTCGAACTCTATAGTTCTCCATGATTTTTGCTTTGCCCACAAGTGGCATGTCTACGTGGACAATTCTGGAGAAGGAAAGGTTTTTTTTTTTTGAACATGGCATACAAATTGCTTACTACCTTTCATTTTTGACGTGTGAACATATGGTTCCCTACAAGAAAAGAAAAGAAAAGAAAAGCATATGCCTCTCCCAACAAACCTGGCCAATATATGGGGGATCATTGGAACATGGAGAGAATCAGCACCATGCATGTACTACTCATTCAATACCAAGGAAGAGCTTTTCTTTTTGTCAAAAAAAAAAAACTTCTCCCCCCTTATAAATTGGTGGGTTATAGGTATAATTACTCAATGTTGCCTCACATCATCTTGCAACTAGGCTCTCCTTCTGATGTTGTTGATATCTCTTTACAATTAGTTGAGAATTTGAGATATTCGTTTTTCTTTATTATGTATGTTTCTTTTAACAACTTTTTCCTTCCCTAAATTTTCTTTTTATAGTAACAGTTTTACAATTCGGAATAGACGAGGAGTCTAGAAACAAGCAAACAAGTCTTGATAGGCCTACAAGTTTAAAGTGGCGGTAATAAAACATTGCACAACTTTCACTTGCCGCACTCGGGTGTGAGGGCAGGTGCCACCGACGGCCGGTAACCCTGGCTGGAAAAAAATTTCAAGGTGGTTTTTGTCCCGTTTTCGAACATGAAAGTCTCACTATAACAAAAAGCGTTGCACAACTTTTCATTATTTATATTTATAGATTATAATTGTAGTCATATGATTTTGTATTGTTTAATCCTAGGAAATAATTTTACAACAACATCATGCCAACAAGTCTAACTTAGTTGGTTATGGTTCCATGTCCACCCTTAACCTAAACTTATTTCCACCAAAAGAACTGATTAAGGAAATGTAGGTTGATATAAATTATAATGGCAAGTAAGGCAATAAAGCGCTTGGTGAGTTAGCTATTACACAGCATGCATGATGACAAGCACTACTTAATTGTCCAATTATTGTAAACAAACATAAAATCGCCACCGCGCACATTCAATTCAATCAATCCATGGGCGAAGGGTCCCTACTCCCTTGTGATAATTAAGACAATATTTGGGGTGTAAATATGGGCCATTGAAGCTAGCCTATTTAACTCGTGGCCCATACCCAAATTATGGTTTGTTGTTTCAACTGTATCAGTCTGGCTAGCCGCCTTAGCGCATATGGACTCCCACTCCGGGCTGCGCAGTGCGCACCGCGTCAATGATTTGGCCTCCTCCTAGGTTCTATCTTTAAATTATACTATTTTTTTGAGATCTAAATTATACCGTTATATTGTATGTTAGATTTTGTTTTGTGATATAGAGATTTATTGCAGAAAAAAGAGAAAATGTAGAGAAATATGTGGGATGATTCGGGAATGAGAAAGAAACCTCCTAACAAAAATTACAACTCTTTTGTTTAAAAATTAAATTTGTGTATTTTTCAAAATAAAAAAATCTCAAATATCACACTTTTGGGTATAAATTAAAATATATCGATATTTTAAAAATACTTTAACAATTCAATATTTCAAGCAAAAATCAAATTACCTAAATAGACTTAATTGAAGTCGTGAATTACGTGGAGAGTGTGATATAATACATTTTTGCAACTTAATTTAATTTGGTCATAACGGTTTGTCAGATGAAGGACACTGGAAGTCTCTCTGTAAATTTCCTTGCGTCCAAAGTTCCAACAATCACACATTAGTGCTGAACTGCTGTTGCATTACAATAAAAGAAAAGTCCATCAATTCTCACCAAAAAAAAAAAAAGAAAAAAGAAAAGTCAATCACACATTAGTCGGTCCAGGCGGCGCTTAGCACCACGGCGCGAAGAAACATCAAATTGCCAATTTACCCTCCACCAACAGTAAATTAAGATATTTTTAGTTTACTTTTTACAACGAGGTTGTACATCTTGTGGAGTGGGATTTCAAATGAGCCCGAGTTAAGTTGATTTTTTGATAAATTTAGCTCGTGTTTTATCTAATGTTTGGACTTTTAGCTCAAATTTGACTCATTAAGACTTTTAAATTTTTAAGGTTTTAGAATTTAAAGCTTGAGTTCTAGGATTTTAGAGGTTGAGAAATTTTAGGAATTAAGCTTTAAAGTATAAATTTTATTGTTGTAGAATTTAGAATTCCGAGGATTTGAAGTTTTTAAGATTTTAAGATTTAGAATTTATGATTTATTTTAAAAATTAGAAACCTAATTAATCCAAATTATGTTTGAAGGAACTATAATAAATATTTCATAATTTTCTTAAAAATCATAATTTAAGGGGATATATTTTGCGAGAATTAGGTTTAGGACTCACTTAATGTCATTAGTAAAAGTAAAGGGAATAGGACTTGCTTGAATATTTTTAGAATTGGGGGATTTAAAAGTGAGAATCGCATAAAGGTTTTAGGACATTGCGAAATACTAATAATTCTAGCGTTTAACATTACCGCCACTTGCATGCAGCACCATCAAGTGACTTTGTTCCTACATTGAATCCACAAAATGGTCGTTTGTATGCCTCATATTGATCTTCACCCAATTTTATTGATTGGAGAAGATGGGATCCACGTCAGAAAGAAGATGCATAAACGTTTTACCGTGGATTTTTTTTTTTTGAGGGGTCAATTACCGTGGATTTTATCTGTTACATTACATTAGAGACTGACAATGGAGATAAGCATGGATGAGGATTTTGTAGGTGGGTAGATCTACCAATACCGTGAACCCTCTTGGAGTGTGAAAAGATAGAGTGAGAGCGGAGGGGAAGGAGCCCACCTTACCTTCCTAATATAAATGTGTGTGTTTCTTTGGCGGGGACTGATTTGGGATCGGGTTGATCATGGCCGTGGAAATATGTTTGATCAGGGAAGCACACACAGACATGGAAGGGAGAAGGGGAGGAGAAAGGGCAACAACACCGCACCACTGCCAAATCCACAAACAACTTGTTATACAACAATACTGGGATAGAGAGTAGTAGTAGGTGTAGGGCACACACACAACATCTTGAATTGTAGGACCATTTTCCAATCTTCTTGCATGCAAAAAGATTGAATGTGACAGATGATAAGGAGCATTACTCTCTCCCCCTCCCTCTCCTTTTTTTTTAAAAAAATATATATACACTCATGAGGTAGTCAGTCGGTAAAAAAGTTTTTTTTGTCCCTTTACTTTTTTATTTTCGTATTTGTTCTCCCTCTTCCTTTTTTTTTCACTCAACATGTCCCTCAACTCTTAATTTACCGGGTCACCTTGTCCTTATTACCCCTTGCAGCCGGTTGGTGCGTGTGAGGCTGACACGTGTCCGTGGGGCCCACTCCATCTGATTTTAATTTTTTTCTCTTTCTTTCTTTCCTATTTTCTATTTTCCAGAAATTCTTTTATTATCTTTTCCTTCTTTTTTTTCTCTTTCTCCTTTTATTTTCTTTTCTTTAATACAATCTTTCTTTACCTTTTTTTCCTAAATTCTTTTTCTTTTTTGTTATTTAAGAATAAAAATAAGTAGAAAATAACATTTTTTAAGCAGAAAAAGAAATAAAAGGAAGAAGCCCAAGTGATCGAGGAGGGAGTCTCGGGAGTGTTCCTTGGAGCCGTTGAAGACGTAGGTCTTGGGGAGGTGGGGGAAGCCCAGCTCGTGAACCTGGACAAAGCTCCCGAAAGTGATGAGGCCAACGAGGGAGGTGTCGGGGATGAGGTGCATCGCCTGGGAGAGGGCGGACCTGAGGAAGCCGATCTCCTCCTCGAGGAGGCAGGTGTCGACCACGAAGAGGCAAGTCAGGGGCGGGGGCGAGGAGGCGTCGTCTTGCTGGTACTCGACGGTGGTGTACTGGGGGAACAACTCCGGGGGGAGGGTGTCCGAGGAGATGGAGGCGGCGTGGTGAGGGGGGGAGTGGTTGCGGTGGAAGCAGTTGGGCAGATCCAGTTCTTGGCCTCGAAATCGACGATGGAGAAGGGGTTCAGGACGGAGCGGCAGTTGCGCCGTCGACCCTTTCCTCCTCCTCCTCCTCCTCCTCCTCTCCTTTCTATTAATTGTTCGAATTCATCGTCTCTAGTTTTCTCGTTAAAATGCCCTCTCTGTTTCCTCCCTCCGCCGCCGTCATCTCCTCCTCCGCTCCCTTCCTGAGCCACGACGATATCGGCGAGGAGAGATCGAGGACGACGAGACTAAGACAGGCCCCCCCTCTGACAGTAAGTCGCCGTCGACCCTGTCCTCCTCCTCCTCCTCCTCCTCTCCCTTCTATTAATTGTTCGAATTCATCTTCTCTAGTTTTCTCGTTAAAATGCCCCAAGTATGTATCAGTTCTAACATCAGTTGCTTAATCAATTTTGTCGGGGCTTGCCGCCGGGTTGTGTTCATGGTGGTGGATGCGTGTGGCGGCGCTGCTACTGGTGGTGGTGATGATAATGCCGATGGTGTTGGAAAGCTACAGAATTCGGCAATCGTGGACTCTTTGGATAAACACTTGGTCCACATTAACGGACTAATGACGGCCTTAATAGTTGAACCTAACAAGAACGATATTAATTTAATCAATCGGTTCACAAACACGGTTAATAATTTTGTTCAAGGTTTTATAAACTGATTTTTTACTCTCTCATTAATTTAATATGTGCTTATATGTGCTTATATTTTCTTAGCGAAAGATTGTATTAAAGAAAAGAAAATAAAAGGAGAAAGAGAAAAAAGAAGGAAAAGATAATAAAAGAATTTCTGGAAAATAGAAAATAGGAAAGAAAGAAAGAGAAAAAAATTAAAAACAGATGGAGTGGGCCCCACGGACACGTGTCAACCTCACACGCACCAACCGGTTGCAGGGGGTAATAAGGACAAGGTGACCCGATAAATTAAGAGTTGAGGGACATGTTGAGTGAAAAAAAAGGAAGAGAGACAACAAATGCGAAAACAAAAAAGTGAAGGGACAAGAAAAACTTTTTTACCGTAGTCAGTCGGCTCATTGATATTTGGTATTTACAGACCTTAAATTCATAATTATTGTATTAATTTGAGGGTGATACCATTGGAAAATTTGTTTAGGGGGGATTATTAACTAGTAACTACTGCACTAATGATCTGGGTTTCTTTAAATGTGGAAGGCGGGGGTCTCTAATGAGAGTCGGTCAATGATCAAACCCAAAGGAAAGAATCCACTTTTACTACTTTTATGGTGGATTCTGGTCCTCAACTCAACTGGGTAATTAACTGTAGTAAAACTAAAGAGGAAGAGAAGGAAGGAAGGATAGAATGGTAAAAGAAGGCAGGAAGGAATGATGGGTGCAGTGCAGTAACAAGCCAACAGCACATCAAAGCAAAGCCACAGACAAAGAGAGAGCTATGAGAAGACATCACATGCTCTCTTTTTGAGCCAAATTGCCACCTCCTCTCCTCCCAGCTTCCTTACTCCTGCTGCTACTGTACTAGCAACCTAGCATTCACTAAACAGTAAAGAAGAAAAAGTGTAATTAAGACCCCCTGTTGTTGTTGTTGTTGATGTTGTTATTATTATCATCATTAGTATTATTAATAAGGTGAACAGGAAAGTAGCAGGACAGTAACCCATGATTTCTTTCTTTCCAAAAGAAAAAGGGTGTGTGATAATTTTGAATTGGAGCCCCTTTCCTGTCATTTTAGTTTGGAGTAGTAGTAGGACTTGCCCGTAGAGAAAGAGACAAACATCCCCTTCTTTCCTCTCTAGTTTTCTCACTTCTTGGTCTTTAGTAGAAACAAGATAAGTCTGCAATAGTAGCAGTCTAGGAATTGAAGGGAAGTGGAATTGGGGGGTTTGCTTTGGTGAAGAAAGGAAGGAAGAATGGGGAGCAGGATCCCTTCGCATCAGCTGAGGAGTGGGCTGTACGTGTCGGGTCGGCCGGAGCAGCTCAAGGCCGACAAGCAGCCGACAATGGCTTCTCGGGCAGTTCCATACACCGGCGGCGACGTCAAGAAGTCAGGGGAGCTGGGTAAAATGTTTGACATCCCTGTTCTACTACCGACTGATCATCATCAACATTCATTATCGACCTCATCATCATCTAGTGCTGCTGCTGCTCCTCCTAGTAATGTTACTACTGGTAACAGTAATACTATTAATTATATCCCAAAGCAACCCTCCCGCCACTCCTCCTCCTCCTCCTCCCACAACAACAGCGGATCCATGCGCAACTCCTCCTCCGGCCCAATCCGGAAGTCTTCCGGCCCAATCTCCCTCCCCACCACCGGCCTCATCACCTCCGGCCCCCTCCGGAGATCCGGCCAGCTCGACCCCCCATCCTCCGCCCCCACCGCCGGCGGGACTGCCTCCACCAAGCCCCACTACGGCTCCGCCGTCACCTGCCTCTCCGAGGACGCCAAGGTTGGGATGAGGGTGTCTCGGCCGGTGGTGTGGGTGGTCGCGGTGGCGCTAGCCATGGGGCTGCTGGTTGGGGCCTTCCTCATGGTGGCCGTCAAGAAAGGCGTGGTCTTGGTGGCTGTCGGTGCCCTCATTCTGCCGCTCCTCCTGGGTTTCCTTTGGAATTGTATGTGGGGAAGGAGAACCTTGCTAGGGTTTGTGAAGAGATTCCCTGATGCTGAGCTTAGAGCTGCCATTGATGGACAGTACGTGAAGGTCACTGGGGTATCTTCCCGCTTCCCTTCTCTCTTTCTCATTCAACTGTCATTACTAATTTAGTTATTTTTCTGCTGCCATCTCTCTTTTGCGTATTAATCTAATAACTAAACAAACAATCTTCCTTGTTCCTTGACGCTATATATAGTATATATAACTCTGGGGTCACTTACACCATTCTTTTCTCTTTAATGTACACAATCAGCATTACCCCCCATGAATAATTAAATCAAGTCAACACAATATACTTAGATGAATTTGGTGTTCGTTCTTTGTCATCGTCTTCTTTCCTATTTTATCTTGCATGAGTGTGAGCTGTTTTTTTGGGTGGATGCATGAGCCTTTCAAATGAATAGGATAAAACGTGTGTTTCAATGCCTAAGTTGTCAAAGATTTCCTCATCTGTTAAATGTTGGAACAACAAGGTCTTCTCTCTCTGGCACCTCAAAGTGGGCCGTTTCTGGAAGTTTGCATTGTCTAGGACACACATCTTGGAAGTAAGTCTTGATTCCCGCAAAATTAGAGGATGGATTGAAAGATGCCAACTTTTCTTTGATTGATCGCTTGATTTAGAATGAGGGGACCACAATTTGCTTCTTTATGGGGTTTAAGTACAGAATTATGCGTTGACTGAAGATCAGCTTGATACGTAATTCCAAGTGATTCTATCTCTGCCAGCCTAGGAATTTTGTTTTGGTCACGCTTGATATGGTGCGAAAGAATTGTATGTCTCAGTTTTTGAGGCTATAAACTTATCATCCAAGGTCTTTGATGGTGGATGTGGTAGGGGGAGTAATGGGGCGAAACCTTCAAGGGGCAGCATTTTTTTCTTTTGTGTTAAAACTGCCTGTTTACATCTTGGGGGGACCTCTACTGTTTTCCATGCGATGGAAGGACCAAAACATGAGATGATTCTCAAAGCTGAGGACCTGCAAAATTCTTTTTCTTTGCCAACCTGAGTGGTTGACTAGGCACTTCTGTTTAACTTTGGCTGTTCTTTTGCTGTCTATTGGTTTGGGTTGAAATTGTTCCCAAGGCTCCTGGTTCTCGTTAAGGAAAGGAATTGCTTTGAGTCTGTTGGGGAATCAAGAGGTAAGATACTTACACTTTAAAAATCGAGGGCCAGCAACTCTGATCACTTGTACTAAGAGTTGAAAATGTAAGGGAATTTTTGGATAACCAATTAGTGGGTTTTAGTAGTCTCCATGTTTTAGTAGAATGATTTTCTGCTGCAGAACTGAGATGCGAATGTGACAAATTTGATGGATGATGTCCTCATCTTGGATAGTTATTGCTATTTTTATGCTTCGAACCAAGTTTGAATGGCGGGACTAGTTTCATGACAATAGAAAAACAAATTCGTAGGTATGACTTCCGCATGAGGACGATAAATTAATTGATATGTATATTGGAAATAGATAGTTGCTATCAAAACCAGTCAGCTCAAGTCCTGCACCATTTCCCTTTGTGGCCTTATGCCTCAATGTTTAATGAATTTGTATAATCTATTTCAAAACTTGTGTCCCCTCATTATGTTGGTTTAGCAATTTCGTGTGATGATTCTCATCCCTACTTGATTGTTATTTGGTAGGTTGTCACCTGTGGTTCCATTCCTCTGGAATCATCTTACCAAAGGATACCCAGATGTGTATATGTTTCAACGGAGTTGTATGAGTATAGAGGATGGCGTGGAAAATCTGCACATCCCAAGCATAAGTTCTTTTCATGGGGTTCAAGACATTCAGAGGTTAGTGTTCAAACTGGTCTTCTCCACTGCGAGCTTGCTTTGGGAATCATGCTCAGAAATGATAAACAACGTTTCTATCAAAAAAAAATGATAAACAATGTCCTGAAAACTTAAACCTCATTGTTGCTGTAAGTCATGTGGTTAATCAAGAACCTTAAAAGTTGCTGCGTCTTGATAAAATCAGTTTTCAGACATCCAACGTGAGTCCTAAGGCCAGATAAATCTCGGGTACTAAATTGTGGGGTAACTATTTTTGTATTATTGTATTTTGGATGATAATAGGAAAAAATTATCAGCTTAATTTGGCAATTACATGACTCTAAATGATGACTGATATTTTCACAAACCAGAAATGTACACTACTGAATCTTGTGAGTTAGTGATGTAATTAAATTCAATGAACATAATGACTCCCCAAGATTCTTGAACTGCGCTTCTATTGTTGGCATGAAATAGTTCAATCATGATTTGCATATATGAAACTAAAGATTTTTCTGTAGGCAATGCTTCGAATTACAATGTTTTGCTCTAGGCATTCCCAAATTTCCATATATGTTGAAAAATCACCTCAACCTTGCACTACAATGACAGTCTTCTTTGTGAACAGAAATATGTGGCTGATTTTTATATATCAGATTTTCAATCTGGACTGAGAGCATTAGTGAAGGCAGGATATGGGGCTAAGGTTGCTCCATTTGTCAAACCAGCTACAATAGTGGATGTAGCAAAGGAGAACAGAGACTTGTCCCCAAGCTTTTTGCGCTGGCTAGCTGACCGCAACCTCTCCAGTGATGACCGGATTATGCGTCTTAAAGAAGGGTAGGGCTCTAAAACTGATTGGTGAATTTCTCAATGTTTGGATTAAGTTTTTTCCTAGTGCATTCTTTTATGAGTGTTCTGCACCGCAGGTATATCAAAGAAGGGAGCACTGTCAGCGTGATGGGTGTTGTTCGACGCCATGATAATGTGCTAATGATTGTGCCACCACAGGAGCCTGTATCAACAGGCTGCCAGTGGTCTCGCTGTCTACTTCCAACCTATGTTGAGGGTGTGATTGTTACATGTGATGACAGTCAAAATGCTGATGTTGTCCCGGTGTAGACGAATAGCATGAATCCAGAAATCTTGTCCTGCACTGGATTTCACTTGTAAATAATGGATGGCTCTTAGCTAATGGATCATGAAGCATTCATGAGCGATTCCATTATTTTCTTCCAGGTTTAACAAGTGCACGTAATATGGCATACGGGTTGAGGAACTACCAGGATCAAGACCAGGTAGTTATCAGAGCGCATTCTATTCACGGGTTAAATATGTAGTGAGCATCATGAGGTCCAACGGGGGCAAAAGCTTCAAAGAAGTTTGAAATGTTGCCGGAGAGGCTCAGAAATGGTTAGTTTTGTCAGATGCACGTGTTTTCTGAATTGGTATTATCTGTAATTAAGCACCCTTCCCCTCCCCAAAGTCTGAGGTTAGATGTCTAAGTTTGCTTCTGTTAGGAATGTGACTTGCTTGTGAGGGATACTGAATCTAAAATCTTACTGATATGAGCTGCGTAAGGCATGTACATTAATCAAGCTTCTAATCTCAATTACGGAACAAGACAAGCTGCTTTTGTGATTTTCTTTCTCCATGCCGCCTTCGCATTGCAGGCTCCATTTTAGTATCATATTGTCCTTGGCGCTAATGACAAAAAGACCCGACAAGGCTTCATTTTCGTATCATATTCTCGTTGGCGCTAATGACAAAATACCCAACAAACCAAGTAACACAGGACTCTCATAATTTGCATATATTGTCTCTACCTCCACACCTTCTGCCGGCGTCCTATTTCTAGTTCTCTATACAATACGTTAAACTCAAAAAGAGATCTGCTAATAAAGAAAAAAAGATAGACAATCAAGTAATTTGCATGATGTGGATTGGCATTATTCACTTGCTGGATTACCCAGCAAGACAATCCAAGACATTTGTTGCAAGTATCATCTACCGTGGGAAGAGCATCAAATCGAGGCCAATTGAGTAAAAGGTTTGATCTGCTAACGAGATTATTGATATAACTTCTAATGAGTTCACTGATATAACTTAGAAGAAGCTACTGGGAACAAAAGAACAGAAGAAAAGAACGTGTTTCGTTGAGAGACCTGTTTAATCAATTTCTTATTCTCCGCATTGAAGGACAACATTACAAGGAGGAGAAAAGAAAACTTTTCCAACTAAAAAAAAGATACGGAAGCTACAGTCTTGAGTTGATCCCTCCAGCCACCACCAGAATTTCTCCTGTAATATAAGAAGCATCATCCGATGCCAAGAAAGCAGCAGCGGCCGCCATGTCATCTGTGGTGCCAAGCCTATTAAGCAAGGTCTTCTGCTCAAGCATTGCCCTCTACAAGTTACAATTGAATACGGGGCACACTAGGTCAGTATCTTCCCGTTGAACTCAGAAAGACAGGAACAGCTCAAGGCTGAAACTTTATACTTACCATAGTATCATTTCCAGTGATGAAATCAGCGAAGTGAGTAGGCACAAACCCAGGAGCTATGCAGTTAACACGAGTATTGGGTGCCATCTCCTTTGCCAGTGCCTAAAATAATAATACAGAAAGAAGAAAGATTCAGCCATCATCACAAGAAGAACAATCGTTGACAAATTATAAGCATGGGACAAATAAGTGGAATTGCATATAGAATATACAGCAAGGACCAAGGAGAGATGCAAAAATAGAAAAAGAAGAATAGGGTGGGTGAACAGTAGTTGTACTCTATGTAACTCTAAAAAAAAAAACAGCAAAGCAAATAGCAAACAAGAGAGAGAGTAGAAGATGCAAAGGGAAGTATGAATACCTTGGTAAGGCCGAGAAGAGCTGTCTTCGTGACCCCATACATGGACATAGAAGGATGAGGGTCGTAGCCAGCTATGGAGGAAACTAGAATAACTGAAGAACCCTTGTTCAAATGAGGGGCGGCATCCTGTCAAAACAAATTAAAAAAAAAAAAACCAGATTCAACCTACACATTAAGAAAACATGCATAGAAATTAGAATAGATGTGGGCACATTAAAACAAATTAAAAAATAAAAACCCAGATTCAAACCACAAATTAAGAAAACGTGGGAAGAGGAGATGCAATGTACATTAAAAACAAAATTAACTAGTATAAAAAAAAACTATAAATTAAGAAAACGTGGACGGAAGAATGTTGCGAAGAATGTACAGAAGAAGAAGGAAAAAAAAAAAAGAGAATAAGAGAAAGGACCTGTAGGATAAGGATGGCGGCTTTGACATTAATTTCCCAGAGCTTATCAAGGACGGACTCTTTGGTTTCCAAGATGGAATCGGTGGATGGATTAGCAGCCGCATTGGAGACCACCACGTCTATCTTCCCAAATTTCTGTATGTATATGATCAATTACATTAATTAAGAAGAAGAACAAGAAAGAATAAAATAACAAAGTGATAATAAACTATTATGTGATTGGAAGAGAGAAATCAATCAAATCAAATCAAATCAAAGCAAAGCAAATCATCATGGAGAGAGAGAGAGAGAGAGAGAGAGGCTACCTCTACAGTTTGGAGAATGAGGTTCTTGCGGTGCTGGGGATTAGACACGTGACACACAACCCCTAGCACTTGACCGATACCCTTAGCTTTGAGCTTCTCAACTGCCTCCTCCACGTTTTTCTGTTGTTTTTTAATTAAAAGGAAAAAACACGCACATGGATCGATTACCAAGAATAAAACAAAAAAGAAATGGAAAGGATCATGGTCGTCATTTATAAAACCAAACAAATATATGGGAGGCAGGGAGGGAGGAAGCTAGCGACCTGCTTGCGAGAAGAAATGACGACGGAGGCGCCTTCAAGGCCCAAGCGCTCGGCGATGGCGAAACCGATGCCCTGTGTGGAAGCCGTAACGATGGCCACTTTGCCTTGAAATCTCCGGCTGCTGCTCCCCATCTTTTACTCCTTTTCTCTTCTTTCTTGTGTTTCTTTTCCTGCTTTTGTATGTGCCAAAACCAAGGAAGACAGAAGAGGAAATAAATCTCTTTTATCTACCTTTGTATATTGTCATATCCATCCCCAGCCTAACTATTATAGTACACTAACCGGCTACGGTAAGAAACAACCAACTACCCCAGTCAATACGAAACAGCTCTTAATTATTTTTAAGACACTCCGTCCTCCATTTGATCTCTTCCGTCTCCCTTGTATGACGTGCACATCCTTTGTCCAATCTTTTGGATTTTTCTCTTCCCCTCTCTAATATATTCATCTTTTTGGATTTATTTAGATAAGAGATAAGAATTTATCTCAAATAAAGAAAAATAAATTCTTTTATGGGAATCTCAATTAACCTGGACTCGAGGGAAATGTAGCAAACTTTACCAATACTGGTTGATTGCTTACATTGACTAGAGCTAAAGAGCCTTGGGGAGTTGGTGTTGGAATTGATGTTAAAAATTAACTGGAAAGAATAGTAAGACGAATATGGTGAAGACATTTGTGTCATCTTGATAAGCAGACAGCTTACGATAGTTTTTTTTTTGTTTGATGAAAATATAGTTTTGGTACTTGTAAAGCAGAAATGCCAAAAAAAAAAGAAGATATTTGTAAAATCAAGCAACGCTATAAATATCAACTCCACCACAAACTTTTAAAACAAAGGCCGAGCTTATACTCAAAAAAAAAAAAAAGGGCAATTATATAACATTAAGAATCTATGCAAGACTGAGGATCAGTTTTGAAGAAATCAAAACTTGTAACTAAAAGTTTTCATTCAAAAGGAAAAAAAAAAAAATGCAACTAGAAGCAGGAATTATGTCCACGAGCAGAGTGGATACTATAACCATAAACACAAAACGTCCCCAGTTCAACTGCAGTCCTTCAAGCTGTTGTCTGTCTCCCATTTTTGGATTTACTTTCCAAGCGCCTCCTCCTCATGCGTAAGGATTCCTGAAAGTTTTTAGAAGCTCTGGGATTTCATACCCGAGCATGTCATCAACAGCTTGTATCATCTTCGGCTTCAACTTCTCAAATTTGTCAATACTGTAACCATTCAACACTTGCTTGAAATGTTCCACATTTGGAAAATCTCCCGCTGGTAAATGAAACTCCCTTTGCACCTGCTCCATTATAATTTACGTCAAGAATGAATATGATACCACCAACCCAGATGACAGGGAAGGACAACAACAGAGAAAAAAAAAAAAAAAAACAGAGAGAAGCAAAATCGATTTTTAAGAGAGTAAACCTTAGCAAATTCATCTTCCAGATTATCAATAAGGCGCTGTTGAGCCTTGGATTTTCCCATTAGTGCCGGCATTTCCTTCTTAAGATGGCTAATTATGTAGGCATTGATCTTAGCAGCTCTGGCACGCTTTACAAATTCATTGATCTGGGTAACACACACATCCATCATTAGCTAGCTTGTGTTAACCAACAAAATTTCAAGAAGATAAGAAAGAGAAAACCAAAAAAGAAGAAAAAGCATGCCCCTGTGAAACAGTACAAAAACAAAGGCACGAAAGATATATGTATGTGTGAGAGAAAAATAATAATAGATCGTAGATGAAGCTACATACACGACGATCACATGCTTTCTTGGGGATATCAACCAAGTCCATGAGAAGGTCGTCTTGTTCTTTTTCAAAGAGATCAAGGAACATTGGACTAACGGTTTCTTCATCAATGGGCTTGTCATTAAATGAGCTGCAAAATCCAACAGAATAAAAGACAAACTCAGCACAAAAAAAAAAAACGGAAGTGGCAGACAGTCAGCTAATACTGGGAAATCCGGAATACCATCTTCAGCATCAACCAAACAAATTTCGGTTTGAAATATGCTAAAAAGCAAAAATCCAAAAAGTAAGCTCCAATTATAAAATACAGAATTTGAACATAAGCTGCTGATAAATTTGCATAAGACTTCAAGCCAAGTTGAAATCTAGATTCGCATATAAATGGGACTTCGGGGCAGCATAAAAGAAGATTAGGAAAATACCCGATATAAACACGAACCACTTCTGGTGTATTCAGAACCTTTCCAAGTGACCACATCAGAGCCCCATAAACTCTCATCAACTGGAAAATGATGTCAACGCGTAAGTTTCTACTCTGAAGTATTGACCTACCAACTCCTACAACCAGAGTTGGGGATAAGCAGTAAAATAAACATCTAACCTGTTGGGTATCAACTTGATCTGCTTTATTCAAAACAACACGGATTTTGTCATCATTGCCGCGTAAGGATGCAATTACTCGCTTGAATTCATCACTTATATCAAGTTTATGAGGATCAAACAAAAGAAGGATGAGATCGCATTTTGCTGCAAACCATGATATAACTCCAGTAAAATCGTAACTCCTTTGCATTCTTTGCTTTTCACCAGATAGCACCCCAGGAGTGTCAACAATTGTGATTTCATCCAGCAACTGTGCATAAACAATGTTGGCGCTGGTAAGTAAGCAAACAACAGAAAAAAGATAGTGAAATAACGCTCAAGCAACAGAAAAATCAACTTGCCGGGTGTGGCATCTGTGCACACTCAAACTTCGATAGGAACGCTCCTCCAAATGTTGTTAGCCCACTAAATGGCATATCTGCCTGAACAGCAACAGTGTTTCCAGGAATACTCCTTTCATCTGTCCCAGACTAAATTCAAGAAGAAAACAAAATATTGGAAACAGCTTGATAAAATTTCAGTATCCACTAAAGAAGGTGTTGACAACTAACATTCAATCGCAAGCCCTATCAACTATCAACTACAAAAGCCAAGGTTTAACACACACAGCTGATCCATTCATGTCCTTTCCCAGAAAAGTAGCTTAAGTAAGCTTTATTATTTTGTCAGAGCGAAATTAAGCATTATATATTTCTTATTCAGGAAAAAGAAACTGCAAATTGAATGACAGGAAGATGAGATGTTGTCACCAAAGGGAAATCTAAACACAACCTGTAATCATACAGACATGAAAGAGACCACGAGAAATGAACGTTTTACCATTACGACAATAAATCTATCAGTGGTGGGTTCTGGTCCAATGTGAGCTCCTGTCGAAATGGAAAAGAAAATTAACAAAGGAAACAGCATGGCTGAATGACAATGCTAAAACTTAAAAGTAAAACAGAAGTAAAGAACTTGACGAACCTGGGTAGTTACATCTAAGCAAATGTTTTATAAATGTGGTTTTCCCTGTAGAATATTGACCCAAAAGCATGACCATAGGCTTGGCATCAAAGTCACTGTTTGTCTAAGAACGAGAGAATTTAGACTATTAGTTGAAGTGGAAATAAGAGAAGTGAGGAAAAATAAGCAAATGAAATCAGAGAAATGATTTCTGTTAACATATCTAAACATCAATAGCAATATATCACTCTGTTTTCTATATCACATTTGTGTTTTAAGACACCTAAACCCGAACAAAATCTGATTATCAGTAGACATTGTTCCCGCTAAACAGGAAAAAGGAATTAATAATGAACCAATAAAATTATGATCTCACATTTGAATTTATGATTGTATCCTGTTAACTGAAAGTCCTAAAAAATATTTCTTGATTGACTCTGCATAATTCCTTCTGATAATCAAGTTTAATAGTAACAATGTAGGCATGAACCATGTGGTCCAAATGGATGGCAAAACAGTAACAATCACTACTCTGTCTTACTAGAATCAAGATAAGTGAGCAATCACACAAATGATTCCAAGATCAGCCTTTAGAGGGTTAAAAAAATCACATCGTTGAGCAAAGGTTCAGTATCATCTTGTGGTCAAAGAAAGTGCTCGAGACATGATTTCTCTATCAATAAATTACTTTTCTTTCTTCATTTCTCTTCTTAATTACCATTTAGGAATTTCTTGTTTCAAGTTACAGAAACTAGCAGAATCTGGGAATGGTGTTGCTTTTAAGACTTATATTTTCGTGGATCCAACAAAGTGATACTTCAAACATCAGATTGAATTAAAAAATTAAAAAAATAAGTGGCCATGTTGAAATGGACCATCTTTACAGACTAAAGGTTGTCACTCACCAGTGCAGGAGATACAAAATCATTAAACCGATAGGCAGCTTCTAGTGGCTTAAGCTTTTCAATATACAGTTTCTTCAAGCCGTCGATAATGGAAGTAACTGCATTGAGTGGCATCTGAGCAAGAGAAAGAAATGAAGTGAATGAAATACAAGTCATCGAAAGCAAAAATAAGAATAAGACAACTGTTAACAAATTCGTGGAAGGATTGCATATCCTGGGAAAAGAAATTCATGATCTAAAATATACACATCTTGGACTTATCAAGACATATGACATGCATCTCATGAATTCAAAACTAAAGTGTTGACAAGCCTTTTTTTTTTCCTGAAGCAAGTTGCTGTCAGACATTTTTTTTACCTAGCCAAACATATATACTTCAGCATTGATCTTGAGAAAGCTCAAATCCAACAGAAGTACCGCCAATCTCAATAGAAAACATAAATAGAGATAGAAAAAAAATGAGTGTGAGGGAGAGAAGAAGTTGCATATAGTTCTGTGTGTATCACACCTTTCTTGATGATTTGGAACTTGAAGAATGAGTTGGTGGTGATCGTTGTGGATGAGAAAATCCTACAAGTTATCAATGGACAAGTTGAGGGAACATCCAATCAAAAAAAACCATGCAACCTACGATTCCGGATAATTAATATCTCACCATTTGTTTGAGGCTCATAACTTGTCCTTGAACTTTTGTGTTTCTGGGAAACAGGAAAGGAATGTGAAAATTTTTAGCTTCATTGTAATGATTCGAATGGCAACACAAAGAGTAGAATAAATTAGGCAACTCACAGCTAGCAAGGCATCAATGCCTTCCATTGTTGGAGGCTTAATATCATCCGTAGACACTGTTGGACGTGAAATCAAGCAGCTTAGGTTAACAGACAATTAAAACACAGCATCTCTAAGCATACATCAGTTTTGAACTCGATATGATTTTTGATATAAGAAAGTTTTGTTGAAAAAAAAAGAGGCACATGTTAATTCCTAGAGATGTTGAAAATCAAAAATAAAGATGAGGTGGCCAAGTGATACGCACATGGGTTCTTCATGATTTCCGAGTTAACCTCATGTCCAGATTGTGCCAAAGAAACAAGCTGCAATTCAGAGAATTAAAGAGCAAACATAATTAGACTAAGTGCACAAATATGTATTAAGTGACAAGGCAAAGACAAAGACAAAGGCAATGAAGGGCATAAACCTGCATTGCAGTGATGAATTCCGTAAAACCCAGAAATCCCTGTCGTTTGGAATCTGCAAGTGCCCAAACCTTTGGCAACATATATAGTATTAGTAATCTCCATTAATTCCGGGAAATGAAATGAATGTGAAGAGCAATTAAAATAGAAAAAGAAAGGAGTAAGAAAAACCTAACAACCTGTTTGAGTTCCTGACGAGAAAGGTTTGACATGGCAAAGAACTTGGTAGCATCATTTCCAGTGATACGCCCATCTCCATCTGCACATGTTGTGGGTGAGAATAGCAGAGACAGGGGGGTTTTGCTTAGCAAAAAAGGGAAGAAGGATAGTGTATTAATTACTTCACCAAAGACGAGACTGCAAAGACAATTTTTTTTTTCCAAAAAAGAAAAACAGTAGATTGAAGTAAACTCAAGTAGGAAACCTGAATCCGCGAGATGGAACCATTCCTTGTAGATCTGTTGGTCCTCTTTGGAGCAGGAAGGGAGTGGGCCTTTTACCACCTCCATTCTTCTCCTCAAGAATAACTACTACTACTCTATAGTACTGACTGTTTGGAGGGATTACTGGGTGGGGGATCTTTACAACTCAAATTTTATAGAGACAAAATGAAGAAGGGGAAAGGATAGAGAGATTAGGGAAACAAGTGAAATTCAAACCCCCTTTTTTTTTTTGTTTTGTAATTTGTATTTATCTGGTTTTGCATAATCAGGGTTTAGTTTGGCGCTCACATATTATTTTTTCAAACCTTTCGGTGGGAAATGGGAATCGGGGAAGGAGGAGAGAAGAGAAGACGTCCCGTTCCTTTTTTATTTTATTTTATTGATTAATTAAACAAACCATTTTTCACTGCCACGTAGCATCTGCTTTCGCAATTTTGAAAATCACCTTTTTTTCTGTTTTTTTTTTTACCTCCTTTAACCAGGAAATTTGAAATCTTCGTTGGTTCAGTAGTTATCTGGTTGATTATCGATGGGTGTTGATTGATTGATTGATGTGATTGTAATTTGTAGGCATGTGATCATCATTCATAACGGTAGGGCTGGGGAATTAGTTCTTTCCTAATTCTTTTTGCATTTTTTTTTCTGAAGTATGATGATCTCTCTTTTTCATCGACATGATATATAGTTGTATTAGTATTTATGATAGACCAACCTTTAATATTTGATTAATTTTTAACATGGATTCTTTTTTATCTTGTGTTCTGAAAGTAAATATTAAGTTACAAAAAATAAAAAAGAAATATTCCAAATTTTGATAGATAATAAAGAAAATTAATTTTTATAGTATCTAAAATTTAATCTTTTTATTAATTTAGAGTTGGTACAAAATCTAATCTTTCTTGGAAGAAATGAAAAGCCAAGCACAGTAGAAAATTCATTATTTTTCAATTTTCAAATTTCAAATAATAGATTTGTCCACACAAATCCTTAACAATTCTTTAAAAGGACATTATTACAAAATATAAACACAAAAATAATTTTGAATTTCAAAAAAAAAAATTGTTCTCTGATATCCATCTCTGCCTTTTAGGCTTTAAATTTCTACATGCCTAACCATATCTTACATTTTTTTAATTCAAGAGAGTAATGTTAGAATCTGAACACTTAATTGTGGATTATAACTGTCAAAGGAGGTGTAGGAATTCAAACAATTAATCATTGGAATGACTCTAGTATAATATTTTGCAACTATTCCGATTAATCATGCTCGATCAACACATCTTCAACTTGCTTTTCACTTTGTAAGAGATCAAATTCACAAGAAACATCTTCAGCTCTCGAAACTTTCCCATGCTGACCAGCTACTAGCTAGCTGATGTTTTAATCAAACCATTATCCAACCAATGATTTCTTGACTTAAAAACCAAATTGAAGTTTTGGGAATATTACAGATATTACATAAAACGTATTTCAAACTTAGTCAAATTTGAATTCATATTCACATATTGCATAACATCCATGGATTTCTTTTTTGTATTTAATACTTTCATAGTGGGTTACCTATTGTAATCTATGTCTATGTGATGTTAATAATGAAAGGTTGTGTGGCCAATTATAATTAATTGCTTATTTTCGTTGCTACCATCCGCTTGATCTCTATGACTATTTCCTTGAATGTACGTCATCTATCACTCACAGTCACGGATGAGTTGTAAAGTAACCATGTTTATGACCCTTCTTCCCAATAATTAGACATTCCCGGCAGTTAACCTCTTTGATTATAATTTCAAATGATGTGTTGCTAGCAGAGAAGTTAATAAAAAGGTCATGTGTGCTGAGTTTGACAGATGTGCATTTGGTTCTATAGGCGGCCATTTGGGTTCATTAATTAATAAGCAAAGTGAAAGGATGAAAGCAATTAAACATATGTCTTCTTGTTTTGGCAAGTCGATCTTACAGTTGTTTTGTACTTTGTAGCATTATTACTATGGGGAAAATTTTATTATGGGGACTCCCCAAATTTAATTGGTTGTAGACCCCTGTTATAGTAACAAAATATATTTGAGAGTTTATTATTTTTATTTTAAGGTTTATTTATTTTACAAATTTACTTTATGGGTTCACCCTTCCCTTCTTAGGATTTATATTATTTTCTTAATTTATCTTGTATTATATAGGAAATAAATCTGCACATTCAATATATATACTTAAATGATTTTGTTATTCCTAATATAATCAAATTTAAGATCAAGTCACTAATTGGGGAGTCCCTATTATAAAATTTCTCCTATATATATTTAAGCATTGGAAAACCGTTACTTCTAACTACTAAACTGCTGGAAATAATAGCCAACTTAAAGAGGAAAGGAAAAAATCTTTATCAAGATAAGAGTTAAATAATATAATCCCCTCGTGTTGCACCCCCTCTTTTGACTCTCCGAACTTTTCGTAAACTTGAAGCATTGTCTAGGGTTTGCATGTCGTCAACCCCGCCGCTAGGGCATCCTAGCGGTACACAACCGCCCGTTCCACCGGAGCCGGACTCCGCCACACGGAAAGAAAAGTTCAATGATCGCTTTCATGACATGGACACTGATGGCCAGGGAGATTCTCCCGGTCCTGGAACGAATCCTACATACAAAGAAAAATTGTTATCAACCCCGCGTCCTTCTGCTATGGATGTGCCTCAGTTTGATACCTCTTTTGACATTGAGGATGATGATTTAAGTGTCACGCACTATGAGAAGGGGCCGATGATACATATTTTTGATCGATTCCGGTCAAAATTACACAAGAGATGGGAACAAACCCTAATCGTCAAGCTATGGGGCAGACAAATTGGCTATACAGTGCTCTGCAACAAACTCAAAACGACTTAGCAGCTGTCTTCTCCGGTGAAAGTTATTTACCTGGAGAACAACTACTACTATGTCAAATTCTCTAGCCATGGTGATTATTTGCATGCTCTCACTGACGGCCCTTGGACGATCTTTGGTCACTATCTTACGGTGGAAACCTGGAGGCCAAATTTCAAGCCTTCGATGCACTCTATTGGTTCGGTTGTTGCATGGATCCAGATACCGGAGTTGCATTGTTGGTTATACCATAATGCAATATTGCGTCGTCTGGGTAATGAAATTGGCTCCATTGTGAGAATCGACAGGAGTACACAAAGCACAGACCGGGGTAAGTTTGCACGAATAGCTTGTTATATTGATTTGGCTAAACCATTGTGTTCTAAGGTTGCAGTTGATGGAGAATGGTATAACGTGGTATATGAGGGCCTCCCTCAGCTTTGCTTCCACTGTGGAAGGGCCACACACAATATTCTTATTTGCCCCTCAAGACAAGCTACTACTTAGGCTCAAGGGTCCCCAGTTCCAATGGAGACTGCACAAGGAGACCCTAAGGACACTATGGTGGATGCTGGGACTGTGGTGGTCGAGCAGAGACTAATTGATCCAGAAGGGGAGGGTCGATTTGGTCCTTGGATGCAGGCTACTAGACGGACTCGACGCCCCCTAGGAACTCAATGGGTGGGAATATCCCCAAGGATGGTGGCATGGGTGGCTCTCGTTATGATGTTCTAGCCTCGATGGAGGATAAGGAGACAGTGGTGACAACTGTGAACCCTGCACCGGGTAATATGGAGGTGCCTGGGGGTGCAGTACGCAAGGCTAGTCCACAAAAGAGAGTGAGGAAGGAGCCTACCAAGCCTCCGGCAAAGAAAGGCAGTACACTTAGCAAGACGGGATCCTCCCTGACTGAAGTCCTGGGCGCACAACAGCCTACATAAGCAGGTAGTTCAGGGACGTCTAAGGAATCTAATGGTACTGACTGGCACATCTTATTACGGAAAGCCATGGAATTGGCATCCTCTGGTGCCAAGGCGTCCACTCACTCACTTTTCTCTACTGGACAATGTGGTGATATGACAACTGCCACCAAGACTTCTGTTGGTGTGTCGCCGGTGGGCGCTGCCCCACGTCCTTCCAGACCCCTACAGATGGCATTTGACCCTACCACGAAGGGACATAGACATAAGGACTCTTCAATGGGGGAGCCGTTTGTTTTCACTAGAGTAATGGAGAATCAACCCCATGTAGCCCCGTTGGAGTCGAGTGTGGATCAAGTTATGACTGATTCACTATCTAACGTGGAAGAACGATCAGTCGGCCTTGAGGAGCTTCAGGCTCCCAAAGGTCCTCATGCCTAATTCCTTGTTCACTAATTCAGGTCTGTGTACCATCATCTTTTTATCTATTAATGGATTATTCTCCTATTATTGTATGGAATTGCCAGGGTGCAAAAAGTAATGAGTTCCATCACGCAACCAAGGATTTGGTTTCACAATACCGACTGCAGATTCTAGTGTTGGTTGAGACTTGGATTAGTGGAGAGGAAGCTGATAGAGCCGTTAGGAAATTGCGGTTTGATTGGAGTGTACGTAGTGAAGCCGTGGGTTTCTCTGGTGGTATCTGGATACTGTGGAATGGTGCAGCTGACATGCTTCGGGTTGTTAAAATACACCGACAGTATGTGCATGTAGAGGTTCAGGTGGCAGGGTTGGAGCCCTGGTTCTTTACGGCAGTATATGATAGCCCTGCCGCAGCAATGCGCGGGACTTTATGGCAGGGGCTGCGCGATATTTCCTTGGTGATGCAGTCCGCGTGGCGTGTCGCAGATGACTTTAATGCATTGCTTGATGACTCAGAGAAGGCAGGGGGTGCACCGGTTGTCCCTTCTCAATGTCAGGCATTCTCAGATTGTCTCAATTTTTATAGTCTTATTGATCTTGGATTTATTGGCTCATGTTTTACTTGGGAGAGGAGAGGTGTTAGGGAACGCCTAGACAGAGCTGTTGCTAATTCGGATTAGCGGCTCCGGTATGCTGAAGCTACAATACATCATCTTCTAAGGACCAAATCGGACCATTCTCCGCTTATGATTTGTCTTCAGAAGGTTGATGATGTTCCCCCGCAGCAAAGACTATTCCGCTTTCAGGGGGCTTGGCTAACTCACACTGACTTTCCCCGTGTGGTTAGAGAGAACTGGCAACAATCGGTGGGTTTGAAGGAGGCTACAAAGACGCTAACGGAGGTGCTCAAGGACTGGAATAACAATGTTTTTGGACACATTCTCAAAAGAAAGCGTCGAGTTCTAGCTCGGCTAGCGGGTATTGAACTAGCTCGTGATCGCAGGGATAGAAGAGCTCTTTGTCGGTTGCAGTGGAAATTGCGCCATGAGTATGAAAGTATTTTGATACAAGAGGAAATCCTTTGGTTTCAGAAGTCTCACACAGATTGGATTCATTCGGAAGACCGGAACACGAAGTATTTTCATACTACAACTGTTATTCGCAGGAATCATAATAAAATTCGAGCACTCAAGGAGGACAATGGGGATTGGTCTTTTGATCATAACCAGCTGAGGTATATGGCAGTCCGGTATTTTCAGTCTTTGTATACTGCCGAATTAAGGATAGACCCAGTTCCTGGAATTCCAAATCGATTTCCTTGATTAGAGGCGGTACAGTATGAAAGTTTGAGCAGAACCGTCACTGATGAGGAGATCCGTAATGCCATTTTCATGATGGGTGCATGGAAAGCTCCGGGTCTTGATGGATATCAGGAAGATTTTTACCAAAAACAATGGGAAGTGGTGGGTCCTTCTCTATGTCAATTTATCAAGGCGGCATTTGCCAACAAATCTTTTGACGAGGATATTAACAGTACCTTATTGGTTCTTCTGCCGAAAGTTCAGCATCCCGAATTCATTACACAGTTTCGGCCGATTAGTCTTTGTAATGTCTCCTATAAAACCATTACAAAGATTATTGCTAATCGCCTCCGACCTCTCATGGATGCCATTGTTCGGCCTAGCCAAGCCAGTTTTGTGCCGGGGTGCCAAATCACAGATAATATTGTCATGGTGCAGGAAGCTATTCACACAATGGGTTTCAAGAGTGGCCCGATAGGATGGATGGCCTTGAAAATTGATCTGGAGAAGGCTTATGATCGTATTCAGTGGAATTTTGTTCAGGAGAATCTTGAAGCCATTAACATACCTGGAGATTTAATTGCTCTAATAATGTTCTGTTTGAAGTCCTCGTCCATGCAGATTCAATGGAATGGGTCGTCATCTGATTCCTTTCGACCCTCAAGGGGGATTCGTCAAGGCGACCCCCTCTCACCATACTTGTTTGTTCTATGCTTGGAACGCTTGGGCCATCTCATTGAGGAGGCTGTTGGAGCTGGTGACTAGAAGTCTATTCAATTCAGTGATTCTCGTCCCTTGCTATCACATGTTTTCTTTGCTGATGATCTCTTGTTATTTGCTGAAGCAACTCCCTCTCAGGTGCAAATTATTCGGCATATACTTGACGTATTCTGTGCCGTTTCTGGTCAAAAAGTTAGTGCCGAGAAATCAAAAGTATTTTTCTCTAAAGGGGTGGCGGAGGTGGAGCAAAATCTCCTTAGCCATTCTCTCGGTTTTTCTACTACTACGGATCTGGGGCGTTATTTGGGTGTTAATCTTATACATGGTAGATCCTTGTGCTCTCATTTTAGGTTCTTGGAGGAGGCTCTGGATCGTAAGTTAGCTGGTTGGAAGGCTAACACTCTATCGTTTGCGGGTAGATTAACCCTAACCCAGTCGGTGATTCAGGCTCTTCCTACCTATGTTATGCAAACCATGCCTGTCCCTGCGACTACTTGTGCTACTTTGGACAGGAAGACTAGAGCCTTCTTGTGGGGATCCACTAAAAATCAGAGAAGAATGTCTCTTGTAAGATGGGAGGAGGTTTGTAAACCCAAAAAGGCCAGTGGGCTTGGCTTACGTCAAATGCATTTGCATAATGCAACTTTGATTATGAAATTGGCTTGGGTACTAGTCACCAAACCCCAAGCTCTCTGGGTGCAAATTCTGAGGGCAAAGTATGGTACTGGAGATGGCTTAATTCCGATGGTTTTGAAGAAGCCGAGGATGTCTCCCATTTGGCGGGGCATTATTAGTGTTTAGGATAGTTTGTTAAAAGGTACCTCTTGGATATTAGGGGATGGTTCTTTGGTAAGGTTTTGGACTGATGCTTGGATATTTGGTGATCCACCTCTTGCTTCTCTTGTAGTTGTTCCACCCCCTGTGGAATGGCTTGAGCTCCCTGTCTCTCATTTTGTTTATTCCCAAGGTGAGTGGAAATGGGAGTTGTTTGCCTCTTATTTACCAGATAACGTCTTGATGAAGATTGCTAGTCTTTTACCTCCAGCATCGGTATGTGGTAGGGATACAGTGGCCTGGTCTCAGGATCTGTCTGGTCTCTGCACTGTCAGCAGTGCGTATCGCACACTTCAACCATCAATGGAGGCATCTCCTTTATGGAAGAAAGTATGGAGTGTTAAGGTACCTTATCGTATCTGTACCTTCTTATGGACTGTCACTCGAGGTGGTATTATGACTAATAGTCAACGTGTCCGAAGACATATCGCCCATGATAACTGGTGTCCGAGGTGCAACATGCATGAGGAAACTTCGTTGCATGCGTTGCGAGACTGCATACTGGTATCAGCCGTATGGCGTGAACTTGTACCGAATACTCTTATCCAGGAATTCTTTCGACTACCATTGCAAAGTTGGATGGAGTGGAATCTGAGCTCACAACGGGAGTCGCGTCAGAATGGGCACTGGGCTGTTTACTTTGCCACTGCTTTATGGTGGTTTTGGAAGTGGAGGAATCAATTAATCTTCTCTGGTGAGGAAGGGATTAGGCCGAGCTCATCTTTATTTATTAGACAACAAGTTGCAGATTTCAATCGCAGCTATCATGGCCTTCATACAGTACTGGGGATGAATCACCCTCGGATAGACAGGCTCATTAGTTGGAAGAGACCGCTGGCTGGGCGATGGAAACTTAATGTTGATGGGGAGATGCAGCCATCTAGTTCGCTTATTACCTGTGGTGGTGTATTACGCGATATTAATGATACTTGGATCGTCGGCTTTACTCATAATATTGGTCTTGGTTCCCCATTGCTAGCCGAACTTTGGGGTCTAATTGATGGGTTGTCAGTCGCTTGGGATATGGGATGCAGGGCTCTGATGGTGGAGTCGGACTCGAAAGTAGTGGTGGACATGGTACTAGGGCGAACCAGGATTGCTGCACGTTTTGCACCTTTTAGCTCATCCATTAAACAATATCTGGATCGTGACTGAGAAGTGGACTTATCACATATCTATAGGGAAGCTAATGAAGTGGCTGACTTCATGGCTAATCTGGGTTTGTCCTATAACCGTGGTCTGCATAGTTTCGATGCTCCTCCTGTGGATTGCTTACCTTTGTTGCACAGCGATGTTAACCAGGTGGCTCGTCCACGATCTATTTCTGTAACTTAATATTCAATAATAGGCCTTTGAGCCTCCTTTCAACCAAAAAAAAAAGGGTAAAAATTTTTTTTCTGTCCTTTCACTTTGTGCATTTCGCATTTGTTGTCCCTTTTCGTTTAATTTTACTCTTGTTGTCCCTGAAGTTCTATTTTACCGGCATACATTATCCTTTTTACACCTACAGCAGGTAAAATTATCATACTACTGACACGTGGTAGGTGGACCCATCAGCATTCTTTTCCCTTTTATTTTTTTCCAAATTTAATTTTCAATACCTTTTTTAAGGGGATTACATTTTCAAAAAACCTGTTTCCAAATTAAATAAACTATTTTTACAAAAAAATAATGTAGGTCCCATTAAAAACACAACCAATTGGCTGAAAAACCAATCGTACGCCCACTTTGGTTATTAATCCACCAAAACAAATCACCATGCTACCCAGAATACCAGATCAATTTAAAGAAATGCAAATTGTCAATACCCATACACAGGGGGTAATCTTGAACGGAGGGAGGGGGAAGGAGCCGTTCAAGGCTGCCTTTTTCTGGGTAAGTCACCCCCAACACCTCTCATCCTTCCTCCTCACCTCTCTTCTTTTTTTCCCCTTTTTATCTCCACTTCATTCGTTGGGTTTGTTAATCATGTTTTGTTGTCTGTGTGGGTAGTGGATTTGAGTTTGTTGATNAGATTTGGGTTTTTGGTATGGGTTGATGAATTTTGGGTATAGGTTGGTGGAATGGTAACCAGATCTGGATTGTTAAAAATTAATGTGTTTTTGATACATACAAACCTGGTTTTTGGAAAAAAACAATTTACCTGGAAAAAATAATTTACCTATATTCTAGTGCTGAGAGATAACTGTTGTTTCGTTAATGATTATGCTTTTTTTTTTTGAGAATTTTAGTTATCATTAAACTTGTCTTTGTTTCTTTTTTTGGGCAGAATGCATTTAAGTTTTTTTTTTTCAGAACGTAAAATTATTGTTATTTTCTACTTACTTTTATTTTTTTAATTAATGAGAGAAATAGTTATTAAGAAAATTTAGGGAAAAAAGAAAAAGAAAAAATAACAACTCGCGGGACCCGCATGACACGTGTCAACACTACGATAATCCACCGGCTGTAGAGGGTAAAAAGAACAACCTAAACCGGTAAATTGAAACTTCAGGGACACCATGAGTGAAATTAAACGAACAGGGACAATAAATGCGAAATCGATAAAGTGAAAGGATATAAAAAACTTTTTTACCAAAAAAAAGAGGAAAGGAAAAAAATCAAGTATCCATATTAATATTCTTGCAGACACACCAGTTGTCTGAGACTGTGAATGATATTGTAATACCCAAAAAAGAGTATGATGCCTTGGCTCAACAGAGAAAAATCTAAATGGAAACAGTATTTTTGTAAATAAAGAATTCGGTCTTTAATTAACTGCAGAATATTCTTGGGTTATGCTACGAAATTTAGAGAGTGAGATGACACCAAATGAATAGCGGGAGAAGATGTTGAAGGAGAACTCTTGTCACTCAGCTGCAACGTGAAAAGGGATTGCAGCAGCACTGCATATTAAAACCATCAACTAGTGTGAGTAGTGATTACAATATTACATAATTATGAAAGCATAGTTGTAGGTAAAATGAAGGACCGGAAAACTCCATACATATATATATGTATAAGCCTAGCTTCTATAGTTGCATAATTGTATGCGACTGAAATTTACTTATGCAGCAAGGTCTAGGTAGGTACCTGTCTTTATAAGTAGTTTGTTCTTGAGTTCATATATAGGTAACTCAGGTAATGTACGATGGATGTGATGATCAAAATGTTCAGATTCCTAATTAAGCAAAGAAAGTACTACTAAATTACCTTTAACTTAGGAGAAGAGCTTCCTTGGTTTCTTTCACTAACCACAATGTTGATTGGGTGAGTTGTGGGGGTAGGGAGGGTGGTAGAAGCAATCTGTTTTTCCTGTTTTACACGGTCGAAAATCACAGTAAAGCCGTCACCTGACTTGGGATCTGTTTCATCCCATGCTCCAAATTTTGGAACCGATGCTGTTCTGTGATGCTGCAATGCATGCCATCGATCATTATATATTATTAATTATTATTAAGTGGCAAGAAAAAAAGAAAGAAAAATCAAGTACTGCCCTACTTGAATTATTATGTAACTAATTAATTAATCAAGTAAGAAAATTAAGGAGGATAATAATTTACAGTATCCAATTGGGATGGATGGTTGTCACTTGTGGACCTCCTATGGTGGTGGCGTGAAGGAGTAGTGGATGCAGAGGAGGTGGTTTTCTTTGTATTCCAGCGAGTAGCCAAACCAGAAGCAGTAGTGGTGGAGGACCTGAGGGAGGTGGAAGGGTGTACAGAAGTACTTTGGACTATACTAAAATCAGCATCGCTCTCCATTCCATACCCGAAAGCCTCTGGATTCTCCTGAGGATCATTTGGGTTGATCTTCACCCCACCTTTTTCTCTTCGGGCATTGTCGAAGTATTCTGTGTAGGGTACGTTATCTTTATCCCAGCTCCCAAATCTTGGAACATGCGAACCTTGCTGTCACAATTTCAATTTCAATTCAACCCCCAATTGTAAAAAAACCATACTATACTATATATGCATACATACTTATGATCACTATCAAATAATGATATAAGCCATTTTCTGAATTGAATTTTGATTCTCATGTTTCTAGCTAGTACAAAAATTATTCAGCAGAAAGAATTAATGACAATCAACATGTCACAACAAGTAGCTAATAACTATAAAGGAAAAATGTACTGTATATAGTGCCAACAACAACCATATGTATATGCATGTGGGGAGAATAATATTAAAATTATAGAATGACTAATGCAACAGTAGTTCATGTTAATTTGGAATACAACTTACAGCCATTGGCAGGGAGGTTTTCTGGACTCAATGTGAGGAAAACTCAGGAACAGAGGAGCAAGGACTGTGATTTTGAGGTGATTAATTAGCCCCACGGAGATGCCAAAGGTTGGACAAACTGAGACAATGTGAATTCGATGAGTACAAAGTCTATCACCAATGAAAATGTTTTTCCAATTTCTTTGTAAAGATGATTTCACTATGAATCGAACGTTTTGTCCTCTTCTTCTCAGCTTCTTCCCGCTGTTCGTACACACAAGACATGACACACGTAGCTTCCCTACCTCTGTTGGAAATTCTAAATTTCTTTCTTGCGCGCAAAACGTATAATTAAATACGAACAATCAGATTTACATGTATTGGCTAAAATTCCATTCACAGAAGAATGCTGCAACACGTTGATGCAGCAGGTAGGTAGGAACACATGACGCACCCGAACATTGATATGATTTCCCCAGTATCTGGTATATTTTAAGGTGTGCATGAACGGAAGACAGGATTCTGACATTGGTACAGAAAACTGGATTTGACTTGACAAATAAAAGATCTAGGCAATTTAGTCTGAATAGATTAGCGTAGCATCCTGATTTTGATTTGGTTAATGTTGGAGATACTGTGGGGTTGCTTCTTGGTAGTCCATGAAATACCATGACAATCTGCCTTTTGAATTCCACATTGCAAATTCATACAACACTAATACTTACAACCCAAGATCTGACTTAGGCTTTTGGCATTACATTCTCAAAACCTTTTCTGCGAGGAGTATAATGATTCTATAACAAATAAAATCAAATACAGCTCACTAGCTACAAAACTTATTTTCAGGCACTTACTACCCACATGAGTAATTCTCCTCAGAAAAACTTGAAACTAAGATAATTTAGTCAAGAGATTCTACCCCCATAATCGCTCCCAGGAAAACTAGAAGCCAAGCTACAATGCATTAGACAATCCTTGATCATTTAATCTTGTTTCAGTCCTTTGCCGCATGCACAGATATGTATACTAGCAGATCTGCCAAATCATCACTTCTGTCTTTATATCATGCATGAATCGAGCTTGCTAGTTGGCCGCTCTCAGGTCATATTGGCTGTAAGAGAATACATGAGTAAGCGTTAGAGTCCTATATAACTTTTAAATTGAGTATTTATATTGTTACTGTAAAATTAGGAACGAAGAAGATTAACAAATACCTATCGTCTTGTTGAGCAACCAGAGAAGCAGAGCTAGTTCAATCCCAAATATGGTGTGAAGCCATGTTCTGTCCATCATGAAGCCGAACACCGTCATTCCAGCTCTATTATTTTCAAGATATGTCACTGCAAAAACAGTAACAGTTCCTTATAAATACATATGCAAGAGATATTGAACAACTATTGGAGTTTTATACTACTAAGTACTAACCTAGGGCTTGCCTCTTTTGGAAGGAGATGGTATGAGCGAAAATGGGGACTAGTTTTGTGTTGTCTTGATCATCATCCACATCTTCTTCCTCCTCGTCTAATACCCAATCGATGTTGGCAGGAAATACTTGGTTGGTAGTGGGGAGCTGAGACGTTGGTGTCTCTCCATCCATATCATCATATGAGTTGATGGTGGCACAAATATGCCACTTGGCAGCGAGGCTTGTGACGGACTGTGCTTTGTGTGTGATCTTCGTTGCACTACGCAGGCATATAAACAGTCCTGCCACCAAATTAATGGAGCAAATCTGCCCCATAATAACAAGGAGGAAATATTATGAATGTGTGCACACTACAAATGCATGCGGCTAATTTATGATTAGTACACTAATTAGACAAGACCAGGGGAAAGAAAGACATACCGCAAGTTCTCCAAATTCAAAGAGGTTGTTATTAGCATTGGATCGGATGGTTACAAGCAGGGAAAAAAATTGACTTGCACTGACTCCAATCAGAGACAGTAGAATGAACTTCCGGAAGCGATGGCTTATGATGCGGAGATTTCGTCTCATCCTGAGGTGCTCTTTCAAGATAGAACCAACCTCGCTTTCTCTTTGGAAAACTTGAGCGAAGTCCTCAAGTTTAAATATTTGAAGATAACAAATAGATTGGTAGAGAATGCACACAATGATGAATATTGATATACGATACACCCAAGAGGATAGCTGCAATATGCAAGCGATGGTGTCACTCACATACATGTTCTGGTAATAGGGTATCTGAGTGGCTCCTGTCACATACCACCATATTCTGTAGGCACTCTCCAGGGCAAAGCAGGGGAGCACATAAACGCATAGGAGTTTCATTGATCTCTGCAGTATTAATCATAAGTCCATATTCTTAATTAGTATAAATTAATTATTTTTTTCTTTTAAAAAAAGAAAACATACACCTTTCAAGCTATAGTGTACGAGCAACGCTACTTGTAGCCATTTAAAAACCAAGGGATATGATCAGAGCATTGCATATGATCTCACATGGAGACCAACCCTAACTTGGGAATCACAGTGTAGACCATTTCCACAACATTTGGTAATTCTAAGCCATCCTTAAGAATCGGGTTATCAGTAAATAAATGGCTAGTGACAAAATCAGATATCTTTACTTTTGGAACAAGGAAAGCGAAATGTCCCATCCTTGAGGAACAGAGAGAAACAATCATTAACCTTTTTACCTGTTGCTTAAAGGCAAAGTCTTGGGAGAGAAATCCTAATTATTGATTTAGTAATAATTCCAGTTATTAGAATACTATCAGATGCAATTTCGATCATTGGCAGATCACAGGAAGCAAGTTCTTTATGTATTATTATGTGTTTGCAAAAATAATTAAGTAGCTGCAAAGCCTTTTTTTCAAGTAATTTCACATAAAACTGAAACCTGTTTTTGACTTGTTTGTTCAAAGAAAAGCATTTCATCATCGTAGATTAGCACATAATTATACCGCTCACGATTACACATAGAATTTTCATTAATTAAGAGAGAAAGGAAAGAGGAGCAGAGGATGTATATATATATATGTACCCGGAGCTGTTGTTTGTATCTCTGTTGAATCCAGTGGCTCTCGTCGTCTAATTTGTCCAGGAACAGAAACCTCTTGAGGCCATACTTCCGACACCAACTGGAAAGGCATGCAAATGAAATGATGGCAAACACGGACAGAGATAGCTGAACCACGGCATCATAAGGCCGTCGATGACTGGCATCGCAGGTATCGCAGGAAAGGACAAAGTGAGACAACACAGGAACACCAATTGCAAGAACCAAGAACACAGACCAGGAGAAACCAGTCCTCCATATGTTGGAATGATCCCCAACGCCAACCAATTTCAGACACAACCTAAAGCTCTTCAACTCGAACCCTTCATCATCGCTCCAGTAACCTCCTTCTAAGCCTCCTCCTGCTGCCTTGCTCCGGGTGGTCCGGGGAATGAAAGCCTGATCTCCTTCATTTTCCATAGCTTTGGCAGCTTGGTTGAAGTGATCAGAATCTGGGTTTGGAATATGTTGATGTGAAGATGACTTGGGAGCATTAATGTATTTGTTATATATGTTTGTTTATATGATCACAGAGTCAGAGGCAGAACAAAAGATTTCTTTAAAGAAACGAGTGGGGGAGGAAGAGAAAAAATTTGTTTAAGAATCTTGATCGTCACAGGAAAGGTATTACCATATATAATAAAGTTTACTTGGATTGATGGGTGACAATCTAAAATGATTGATGGACACAGTCCAACTCCAGTTGTAGCCTGTGGGACCTTCCTTTGACGTACGCTACGCAATCAATGCAGCAAAAGAGCAAGCAAACCAGGCTTAACCACTTGGACACATACTTTGTGGTTTCTGGAACATGTTGTTCTTTCTTTCTCGCCTCACATCTGTGATATTGCGGTGGTGATGATCTCTTTTGCCTTTTCGTTTAATGTTGGATGTCAAATTAATATTTACATCCCTAACTTATTGGATTAAGTGAATAATATGCCACTAATATGTCAACACGTCCGTCCTGAATGGATATCATTAAAAGTAGGAAACAATTAAGATGATTCTAAATCTATAAAATGCAGCCACCCAATAAGGGTAGTTATGGTGGCACACATGAGGAAACGTCACCAATAAACAATATCACAACTTTATGGAAATCAGAACTTAAAAGGCGGCCGAGCAACGCATTTATGGAAATCATAATATGAACAATACATGTATGTGATGAAATATTAATAGGTATAATTAAATATAAAAATAGGAAATTATAATTGTCTAAGATTAAAGTTTTTTTATCCATGTGTTAGTTCATAAAGTTAGAAGTCATCTTTATGTTGGATTTCGGTTTATTTTCATCCCTTTATTCGTTCCATTTTGCCTAGCTTGGATTGTTTCACCAGAATCCAGTGGAAATTGCTGATGTAGCAAGTTTTCGTACCACGTGTAAATTGTGCCTAACATAGACCTGCCATGTGAGTGGCGTATATCTAACGTGGCACCGAAAACGTGCCACATCAGACGCAAAACGTTAGGCCAAATGGGGTAATTAAAAATATGAAAATAAGTTGAAATCAACATAAGAATAAAGAAAGGATTTAATTCATATATTCATTTAATTTAGAGCCTAATAATTCAATTTTATATGTTTTAAGTATTTCAATGCAATATATATATAATGATCAAATACAATGTATTGGATTTACTTTTAAAAAATACAATGTATTGGCTATATGAACCAGTGGACTTCCATATCATTGTACGTGCAAGCCAACTGGTTCACAACAAAGTTATGAGGTATGTAACATAGCCAATAATCAGCCATTCTTCACAATGGATTTGAACTAAGAGGTGACAAACGGTTATGTTAGGAAGGACTTAGGAAGCATAAGACTTCCTCTTTTGCTCCATATATCATAAAAGAAATCTTGCTACAATTCCGCCATCATGGTGATTTGCTTAGAAATTGAGAGTAAAACGAAGGAAACTTTTATCTTCTTGGACTACTCTGGTGTAGTTTAAATATTATAATGTTTTTGTTTGATTTTCTTTATATTAGTGGATGGCTTGGAGACTTCTTCGCTTATTTTTCTTGATTTATATTATTTTAAAGAGGATTTACAAAAATAAACTGGTACCGTCGGCGTCATAACCTGCTTCCGGGAGACTTTCTGCTTCTTGCCTTTAGTTTTTTTACATAAGTGAAATTAATCATGTTGCAATTACAAAAGATGTACATGCTTTTATGAGTGCATATAAAAGTAAAACAATCCAAGTTTTAATCATGTATTTTTTACAGAAATCGTGTAATTAATAGAGAAGATATGGCATATATTAGGATATATTGCCTATCTTGGCATGCAAGTTCGAAATGATTTTCTTATTCTTACACAATTATTTCATTTTCTTATGTTGTCTTTTTTACCACTGAATTTTCATTATTGTCAAGTTACATGTGACCATCTCGCTCAATTAACCAATGTGAAGGCGATCTAGGGTGATACGAAAATCTCATCTAGAGATTCATCCACAATAACTAGGTGGTAGGTGCTTTATGCAAAAGTTGAGATACTATATAAAAAACAAAATAACTATCTTGCGATATTGTTTTTAATATTTTTTAATTCATTCCAACAATAAAGTAGGTTGTCCTTTTTCTTCTTTTTTTTATTCGGTTTGTATACACTTTTTTTGGCAACTTCAGTTTTTTTTTGGTCGCAAACTCCATGAGAACAAAACGTTTTGTAACGAACCATAGGACACATTTGTTTTGGGAAAGTGGACGTACTAAGAAATGCGTGATACGTTATGATTTTTATTTGGGGACGTGTGATATGATATGGATTAAGATTTTTTTTGGTAAAAAAAAAGTTATAGATTGAGGTGACTGAACCTCAACCATTAAGATTTAAGAATCAAAATTGGTTAGTTTCGACGAAAAAAAAAATAGTTGATTTTTTGACACAAAAAGAAAATAGTTGGTTTTGGGATTGGGCAGGGGGCAGGGAGGAGGATATGTTTGGTAGGGTCAAAAGCGTGGAACCGGAAATATCAAAGGTGTTGTTGAGCCCACCGCCCCAACAGAGAAGAGAGGAGAGGAGAGAGAGAGGCGGGTCTCATTTGGAAACCCCTACCGGCGGTGTATTTTATTGATTTATTTCCACTTAATACTATTTACCAGTACTAGTCGTATATTCCTCTCCTTCTCCTGTAAGAGAGACACGACAACTCCATGTTCCTAACAGTTTTAAGTAAATCGCCAACTTTGCCTGCTGGTATGTGAGAGAGGACTCAACTGAGAAGAAGAAGGATTTTAGTAGTAAGTGGAAGAAATTCATTTGTTTTTTGGGTTTTGGTTTGGGAGGAGATCGAAGAAGATGACGATTACAATGATGGCCTCAACAAATCATTCCTCTACTCTTCTACTACTAAGTGGAGCCTCCTCCTCCTCTGTCTCCTCTCTTAAACCCAGAAGCACAGCAACCTCCTCCTCCTCCTCCATTATTGCTTTCCCCTCCACCCACAAGTACAATCCCTTCCCTTCACCTTCTTCTTCTACTTCCAGGTTTGATTTCAAATCCTATATGTAATGAACAATCTGGGTTTGTTCTTTTTTATTATTTTCTCTAATTTTTAAATTTAATTTCTTTTGAATTTATATGTATGTCGGCAGAAAGTGGTGTCCAGTGAGGGCCGCAGTTGTTCGAGAGAATAAGAAAGAGAAAAAAGTGGTAGTAGAAGAAAGTTTTGAAGCCCGCACTTCTACCCTGGAATACGCCAGAGGAGACACCCCGCAAAACCCATCATCATCATCATCATCATCATCATCCACTTCTTCTTCCCAGACCTGGGTTGTCACGCTTGAACAATCCATCAATGTCTTCCTCACGGTGCCTTTCTTCCCTCTCTAATATCTTCTCTTTTTTTAAAAAAAGAAAAAATCCGAGTTGTCTTCCTTTCTTACTTTTCTGCTCTCTAATATTGTTCGTTATCTCTATCCTATCAGGATTCCGTGATAAAGATTCTTGACACTTTGTACCATGACCGAGATTATGCCAGGTTCTACGTATTGGAAACTATTGCTAGAGTTCCTTATTTTGGTGAGCTTTACCCTTCTTAGTCCTTGTTTAATCTTGTTTAATGGGTTACTTAATACACCCAATATTTGGACCCTCTTTTACAATCTTGGAAATGGAAACAGAGTGCTCCTTGACATGATACTTGTTTGTTTACTTGGTCTTTGCTATGCTTATTTAGTTGCCCACCGTTGTTCTTCTTTATTCGTTTTGTTATTTTGTGTATGCTTTGTTGTGACTCCTGGTTATCAATCGTTTTTATCTCCAGCATTTATGTCTGTCCTCCACATGTATGAGAGTTTTGGTTGGTGGAGAAGAGCAGATTATCTCAAAGTCCATTTTGCCGAGAGCTGGAACGAGATGCACCACTTACTTATCATGGAAGTAAGTGTTGTTTATCTCAAACTCACATTAATTTTCTTGCTCATCTTCATACTAAATCTTTTGCTTCCAAGAAGCTGCTTTCTCTCTTCTTTTGTTTTTGTTTTTCTGGTGTGTTGGGTACTGTTGCTAAATGTTGAGTAGTCCATGGCTTTCCCTCTGCTCAACAAGTGAAAGGAGATTTGCAAGCAGACATAGCCACACCCTCCTCACCCCAAAAACACACACACACGCACCCGTCAAACTCTTCACTCCTACTTTTTTCTATGAACCATAGTCCTCTGTGTTCTCGTATTTATGCTAAGATATGAGTTGGATATATAGCATTGTTACTTTTAAACTAAGAAACTAACTTATTTGCAGGAATTGGGTGGTAATGCTTGGTGGTTTGACCGGTTTCTAGCTCAGCACATTGCATTCTTCTATTATGTCATGACCGTGTTCATGTATGCTTTAAGCCCAAGAATGGCCTGTAAGTATGTGCATTACGGTTTCATGGTTTAGATAAATTTCCTTATATGACTTACTTGGTTGGAGGCACTGGAAATTGGATAGCATTCAATTCTGTTGATTATCCAAGATTGGTTTCTTCACAGAATTGCTGCTATATTTTTGCATACAAATACATATTCTTTACAATTCTTGAATAAAAAAATTTCTTTAAATTCTTCCAACCAGGTTGTGTTATTTAACTAGTATTTCAGGAAAGCCTTCATACACTTCGTTTTCTTGTGATTCTGACTTGATTAACTCAATTCGATCCTTATTGCAGACCACTTTTCTGAATGCGTAGAAAGCCATGCTTTTGAAACTTATGACAAATTTATCAAGGCAAAGGAAGGTACATCTATAATTTAGATGTTGTGTAATTTTAGAAGAATTGTGTGTATGTATCTGTTTCATTTGTGAGCGTAAAACTTGTGATTTCAAAGAACTGCCATCATCTTGCTTCTGTTGTTTTTTTTTTCTTTTGGTGTAATCTCGCTTCTGTTGTTCACTGTTTCTTTGTGCTTATGGAGTGCGATTGTGTGTGGTTGAATTCAGAATGTGTTGGTATTTTAATACTACCAGTGAAAAAGATGAAATGAAAAAAAGATTCTGTTCATGCTTGATCTACTTAACATGAAAAAGTGCCGCTTCAATTCCCAATCTCGAATGTGAGGATACTTGTGAAGTCCTAGATGCAATTAGACCACAGGTTGATGGCATTGAAGAACCATGTTTATGTTTGAAAGTGCATAGAGATCCAGGAGTGATGGCATAAAACTGTTTCATGAATGGGCTTTATGACTGTTTAGCAAAATGGATTCTCTTACCCCCAAATTAATACTTCTTCCCTTGCTGTAGAGGACTTGAAAAAATTGCCTGCCCCTGAGGTTGCTGTAAAATATTACACTGGCGATGACTTGTACTTGTTTGGTGAGTTTCCCTCAACAACTAAAGCTTAAGTTTTGTAAGGTTACTGTTATCATAACAACTACGCACCATTTCTTCCCAGATGAATTCCAAACTTCCAGAGTTCCCCATTCTCGAAGACCGAAAATAGGTGAGGAACTGTTTAGAATTCCGATATACAATAGAACTGGTAGTTAAAAGAGGTGAATGGGCAAATATAGGGAATGTAGACATTTAAGAGAAATTTTGACGAAAGCTGATTATTTCTTTTAATCTTTCCCTTTCTTTCAGAGAATTTGTATGACGTGTTTCTAAACATTAGAGATGATGAGGCTGAACACTGTAAGACCATGAAGGCGTGTCAGACTCATGGTAATCTCCGGTCACCTCATTCATATCTAGAAGAGGATTCTTCAGAAGATGCAGGCTGCATTCTTCCTGAAGCAGATTGTGAAGGTATTGTTGATTGCATAACGAAATCTGTGACTTCTACTCCATCCAGGCAAAAGCAAGACATTTGAGGAAAGACCAATGGGACGCTAGATAGATACTATACGTGATCCATAGTGTAAAATTGTATACGATAAACTATATAAATCACAAGTATGAATGAAAAAAAATGATTACATTTTTGTTCTGTTTGATTTTGGGGAAAGTAGCTTTTCAGGTTGACAAGGTTGGATCATGGAAGATTAATATACGCATTGAGGTATATATCCGGGTAGCCAGTCTTGTTGTTTTGAACCAAAGACACTGGTAGGATCATAATTCAGAGGTTCACAATGTTAAAGGTCCAGGAGATTATCTGTTAACAAAGAAAACTTTGAGAGATTTCCCGACAATCTCTTGTAATCAGTTTTGGTATTGGTATCTTTTTTCATGGTTTGGTTTATTTTTAAATTCTTTCATCGGAATATCTGGAGAACATGTGGAGAGTAGAGAGCTCTTTTGTGAGTTTGCCTCCCAAATCAGTGTTAGTGAGTAGAAGTCTCTACGTATGTAGATGAAATTAGTTCACATTATTTAAAATTAATCTACAGACTCTTATCACATTTCATTTAAAAATTAATTATTTTTTTCTTTTACCTTTTTTTTCCTAGGCACCGCACTTCCTTCCAAACAACAAAACAACTTGGATTTAATTTTTTTCTTTTTTTTTGGTAATTAAGAGAGCATTCCATTACTTAAACTATCAGTAGCCCAAGCTGTGGAACAAGCATCCTCAGACAAGAGTCTAGTACAACCCGCAGGCGGGATAGCAAGAAAATGACAATCAAACGATAACTATAAATCAGACTTAGCTAAAAAGTCAGCTATTAAATTACACTCCTGGCTAACATAATGGACACTGCACTGCTCAAAACGAGCAATGAACATGCGCACATCAAGCATCAAAGGATGATTCTGCAACCGACTAGTAGTAACACCCCCAATAACATCCACCAACTCTTTGTTATCTGCCTCCACAACCACCTTACAAGCACGAAGAGCATCCGCCATCTGGAGCCCATACAACACCGCCCGCAGTTCAGCTAACACCACACTACACGACGACACACGGCAACTGAATCCACTTGGCCAAAGGCCACGAGCCTCACGAGCCACACCACCAACCGCACACCGACCATCAGTACCACTAACCGCCGCATCAATATTGATCTTTAAGGTTCCAGTAGGTGGGGGGAGACAACAGAGACCCACAACCTCCCATGGAACTTCCTCCAACCGATCCACGCCTGAACGGGAGAGAAGCATTATCGACCTAACACACTGGATAATATGCATGACAGCAATCTCCGGCGGACGGGGGTTCTGGGAAAAAACAAATTCATTCCGCCATTTCCATAGACCCCATAGAGTCATACCAAAGGCCAAACTTGAAAGTAGAGTACTAGCAAAACGGAACTCACCCTGTAGACCAGCCAACAACCATTCATTTTGATTCACAGTGGCAAACAATCTCGCCCCCGGTTGATCTAATAACTGATGCCATATTGTCCTTGAGAAAGGACAGTCATGCATGACATGCAACATAGTTTCAGGATACCTCTTACACCGAGGGCATAATCCATTCGAGCCCATATGCCGACGGCGCCTTCTATCATTTGTGAGGATAGCATCATGACTAAGCTGCCATAGAAATGTCCGTGCACGAGGCAACCCCGGCCACTTCCAAATCACCCTCCAAAGCCTCACATCCCTAGACCCTGAAATGGGGGCCGAAATAGAGGAATACACAGAGCGAACCGTTCATTCGCCTGAGGCCGTACCCTCCCAAAACAACGAATCATTACCATGAGCAGAAAGAGCCGGTACAAAATCAGAAAAATGTGGATGCAGGTGTACCGGGAGCAAAGCACGAAGAAGTTACCAATTCAACCCACAAAAGGGTAACATATAATCTGCCAATGTTGTCAAGCGCAACTGTAACGCCCCGGATTTTTATAATGGGATTTTCGGAATTTTTTTTTTGGAATTTATTCCAATTTTGCCCTTGAGGTATTTTCGAGTTTTAGTCGAGGAAATAAATTATTATGCCTTGGAAATGTCAATTTTAAGTTGGTATTGTTCATGGTTCGGGTCCCGTGGGAAACGAATTCGAGATCGGGGTGAAACGCGAAGTTTAACGTGGTTTCTATTGAAACTACGTCGTTTTGGTTTAAAAAAAAAAGAGTTGAGGGCGCGTTGACCAGGCAGGGGGTTGACCGCGCCTAAGCGGACGACGGGTCTTCTCTTTTCTTCTCTTCTTCTCTTTTCTCTTTCTCCTACCCTTCCCTTCTTTGGCCGTCGCACCCCTACTCTTCCTTCTCTCCCTCTCTTCCTTTCCTCTCTCTCTCTCCCTCTCTCCCTCCCGTCGTCACCAACATCTCATCTTCTTCTTCACTTCCTCCCCTCTACGCCGCGGCCACCACCTGTTGCAGAGGAGGTCGAGGCGTGGGCCGGCCTGAGCAAGACCGACGAGAAACCGCCGGTTGTGGTGCTGCCTCCGTCGCCTCCGGTAAGCCGCTGCACCTTCTCTCTTCCTCTATTCCCTTTCTTTTCTTTTGTTGTGTGTGGTTCTTCTCTATTTGGTGGTTAACCGATTTGGGGTTTGTTTTGGTGGCGAACGTGGCGGTTGTTCGTGTGTGTTGTTGGATGGTGGCAGGCGTGTGGGGGTAATGCCGTGGTGGTTTGTGGCGCTGCATGGTTGCGTGTATCGTTCCGGCAGTGAGTGGCTGCGGACGGTGTTCTTCCCGGCGGCAGTGTTGGTTGTGCTTGGGTTGTTGTTTGGGTTCGATCGGGTGTTGGGTTTGTTTCCAGACTGAGGCAGGAGAATCGTTGTGGCTGTTTCCGATTGAGGATTTGATCCAGACTTGATTTTGGCAGCTAGGATTCGCATTCTGGTAAGCTTTTCCGGCGATGCATAATTATCTCTTTCGTTTCTTCTTTGTTAGTGGTTTTTGTGGTTGAATTGGATGATTCCGGTTGTGACAGAAATTGTGGTGGTTGTTGTCTTGGTTGTAGTGGAGTTTTCCGGCGAGTTCACCGAAATCCAGCGAGGCTCGGGATTTTTCCGGCGAAGGCTCGGGTTTTATTCCGGCATTTAACTGTATTACCGATGTTGTGTAATTTGTGTTCATTCATGGCATGTACTTATAATTTCGGATTGGGATATGTATTATTGGTAATGTACATAATAGAAATCGAGAACGGGAAATATGTGGAATATAACCGGGTGTTTACCGACACGGGTAGAACCATAGGCCGGGAATATTTGGACTCGGGAAAAACCCTTAAGTGGAAATTGGTCCGAATCGGGCCTAGGCCCGGTAATGTGATTTTTATAACTTGATTTGATAACCTTGGACTTAGATGGGCTTTAGGCCCGAGGACCCGTTAAGAACATAATGAATGGGCCATAGGCTCGGGGAACTACTTATGGACTTAGTTGGGCTTAAGCCCGGTGAACCTTAGGTCCCGATACTCAGAGTTTAGGTGAGAGAACATCTTGTCGGGCTTAGACCCGAGAATTTCATAATTGGCTAGCTAGGGACGGGTTTAACTCAGTTGAGCATTTTAGTTATCATGCATGCACGACTTATTGTGATTGTTTGTAATTTGTTGTGTGTGCCGGTATTCAGGCACGGGTAACACCTCGGGAGCTGGAGGATCTGTTTTGGGAAAAGCTCCACAGGACAATCGTCGTTGAGGTGACTTTATACGTCTTTTTATGTTTGTATGCATGAGCTTGCTAGATTGGTCTGTTTGAGTTGCATGCCCTGTTTGCTGACATGCTGTGATCCGTATTGTGTGCCTATGTGTTCTCTATTTGCTGGTTGAGCATGATTTTGGATTATTATGGAATATAACATGCGGTGTGATTTTGGGTAATTTGTGTGATGTGCTGTGGGTCGGAGACCCGGATATTTGATTAAGATGAGAATACACACAACCCTGTTAAATCACAACTTTTGGCACACATGAACTCATAATTTTTGAATAAGAATAATGTACAGTAAAAGATAGGCTACTGTGTGCTGATGACCGGTTGGTTCAAGCGGGAAGAAATACCCCTCGGGTTTTACATGCGGGATAGCATGGTATATGCGGTTTAGCATATGGGTCTGTGATGACCGGTTTCTACCTCCCTCTTTCTCTCTGTCTCTCTTTCTCTCTCTATGGATATGTTTGGGCTTCGTGCCTGGTTTTATTGGGCTTATGCCTGGTTGTCTCATGAGACGGGACCGAGCTCGACGCACACAGTAGGGGGCCCTGAATAATAAATATAATAAGAAAAACTTAACACACATCAGATGAGAATAATGAACTGTTGCTTGAATGTCTTTAGCATGTTAGTACTGGTTGTTGTATGTTTGCATGCTTGTCTTGTTTCTCTTCTTTCCTTTCGAACTTGTTTCTGCACACCTACATAATTAGATTTATACTGCTCATTGAGTAGGCGACTCACATAATCGCCAACGTTGTTTTTCAGACTCTTAGTTAGCGTGCAGTCACTTTCTACCCTTCCAGAGTACGGACGTGGTTATCTCAGCAGGTAGCTGTGCTTCTTCTCCCGGTTAGATCCATAGAGCCGACTTGCATCTCACTTTTACTTTTGTTTTATTTTATCTTTATCTTCCGCTGCATCGGATTTTGATGAGATGTCATTTTGATTTTGACTATTTTATCGGCGGGTTGCCGGGATTTGGTATTTGATGATGTAACGGCAGGATGCCGGGTTGACTTGAGGCTAGTTAAGCCGGTTTTGTATTTGTTCTTTATGACATCTCGGAATATTAAGAATCACTTTCCAGATAATGTTTTGAGATTGGATTTCGTGTCCTGGGTTTCAGGGGTATTTTGGTAATTTCCTTTGTTTGAGTATTTTATTTTTAAAATTGGGACACGGGTGTTTCAGCAACTCCTCTGGTACCACAACCCCTGGTAACACATCTAGATGCCCAAGGCCAGGCATCCAGGCATCCTGCCAAAAAAGAACTGACCTGCCATCGCTAAACACCCATGACAGTCCAGCTAACACTGTAGGCCAAGCCTGGCAATTCCCACGCCAAACATGAGAAGCTTTTGCCTTTGGCTTGACCTGTGGGACCAACAAATCACCAGCCCAATACTTAGCTCGAAGCAACTTAACCCATAGCGAATCAGGCTTAACCACCAAATGCCAAGCAAGTTTCACTAAGAAGGCCTCATTTGCCTGCCTCATTTTTCGGAGACCAAGGCCACCATCCTTCTTCTGTCGGCAAACTACATCCCAAGAAACAAGAGAGGGCTTGCGTTCAGTTGCCGATGTACCCCACAAAACCCCCTGGTAAGTTTATCCACCTCATCACAAAGACCCTTAGGCAAGGGAACAACGTGCATAGAGTAATAAGGGATAGTCTGGAGAACCGATTGTGCCAGAGTAAGGCGCCCAGCAAAAGACAAGCTCGCTGCCTGCCAACCCGCAAGCTTTTGCTCCACTCTCTGAGTAATATGGCCAAAAGTCGCAGCAGTAATGCGGCCGTTAACATGGAAAACCAAGATACTTCCCAAGGTCAGAAGTAGCACCAATACCCAGCGAGGAAGAAATAGTCTGAGCTAATCCAGAAGAAACATTTTTAGAGAAGAAAACCTTGGATTTTGCCCAGTTAATCTTTTGGCCAGAGCTAACACAAAAAGTCTCTAAGCACCGTGTGATCACATGTGCTTGTTCCAATAAAGCCTCCGCAAACACAACCAAATCATCTGCAAAGAACATGTGAGAAGTTAGGGGTGCCGAAGCATTAATAACAATAGGTTTCCAAACACTCCCCAGCGTCAACTCACAAATCATTTATGATAACCGTTCAATGCACAATACAAACAAATAAGGGGAGATAGGATCCCCTTGGCGAACCCCCCGGGAAGGAGTAAACTCGCTGGTAAGCTCTTCATTCCATAAAACCTGTAGCCGACTCGAAGAGAGACATGACAAAAGGATAGCAATGAAGTTTGAAGGAAGACCAATATCCTGCAAGGTATCCTCAATAAACTCCCAACACAACCGATCATAAGCTTTTTCCAAATCCAATTTAATGGCCATGAACCTCGTAGTGCCCCGCTTTATTCTCATTGAGTGAATAAGCTCCTGTACCACAATAACGTTATCATGTATCTGTCTCCCAGGAACAAAGCTAGCCTGGAAGGGAAGGACCAGGGAGTCCAACAAGGGTTTAAGCCTATTGGCTAACACCTTTGTCAAAATCTTATAGGGCCCCGTACACAGGCTAATTGGACGAAATTGTGAGATTTCCTCTGGGCAACCAGCCTTTGGAATGAGAGATAACAAGGTTCTGTTAAGTTCCTGTGGCACACACCCATTAGTAAAAGCGGTCTGTATAAAGGAGCAAACAATAGGACCTACCAAGGGCCAAAAACGTTGGAAGAACAGGGCATGAAGGCCATCAACCCCAGGAGCCTTATGTGGAGACATCTATTTCAGTGCCGCATAAATTTCTGCCGGAGAGATAGCAGCAGCCAAAGGATTCAGTCTCTCAGCCGAGATCAGTGGAAACTTACCCCTTACTTACAAAGCAACAAAATCAGACTGTTCCTTTGAGAATAGATTACTAAAGTGTGTAACAGCATGTGCGCTAAGCACACCCTGGTCAGAAACCCACTGTCCCCCAATCCAAAGGCCCGTGACTCTATTTCTATGCCGTCGAACGATGGTAGAGGTATGAAAATAACGTGTATTCCTATCACCACTTTGAATCCACTGGCTTCTAGATTTTTGGAACCAGAATAACTCTTCCTGTGCCAGTACATCCTCTACTCTTGGATTAATTCTCTTTCAAGAGAGTAAAGAAACGGCCCCGCCCGCTGGTGAGCTTTGGCTCGCTGAATACCATTAATTCTAGCTAACAACACTTTCTTCCGTTTAAAGAGATTCCCAAAAACATCACGGTTCCACTTCACCAGAGTACTCTGTAACTGTAATGTCGCTTCAGGTAATAACAAATCATGACGCCAAGCTGATTCCACAACATTCTAAAAACGAGAATCCAACAGCCAAGCTGCTTGAAACCTGGAAGGCCGAGGGCGCAGCTGGTGATGAGGCAAACACAAATTAACAAGCAGGGGCGAATGATCAGATTTAGTGCGAGGAAGGTGCTGAATAATAGTGTAACAGCCCGGGTAAAATTTAGATTTTTACCAGGACCGTTAAAGTCGTTATACAGTGAATTACCGAATGAATTAATCTCGGGTAACTAATTCGAGGTAAATCGGTAGTCGTTTTTCGAAACCGAGAATTTTCCCACGCTCGGGAGTGTCTTCCTAACTAACCGAGCCTCGGTTTTCAGTTCCGAGACTTGGACGATGTTCAGGAGGATTAATCGGATTTTTCGAGCCCAAGTTGTATTTTTGGACTCGGGACGGAATTTGTCGGAAAGACGGGAGTATCCCTGCGTTTACGAGATTCCGACGCGAGAATCCGGACGGCCGAATATGGTTGCCCGAGCCACTCTCCTTCCTTCTTTTTCCTTCCTCTTCCTCTTTCCCGGCAACGTTTCTTCTCTTTCCCGGCAACATTTCTTATTTTATACTATATATATATATAGAAAGGAGAAAAGAAAAGGAAGGGAAAGAAAGGAAAGAAGAGGGGAAAGTGGGGCCCGCGTGGCTGAAGGAAAACCCGGGAAAGAGAAGAAATGTTGCCGGGAAAGAGGAAGAGAAAGGAAAAAGAAGGAAGGAGAGTGGCTCGGGGCAACCACATTCGGCCGTCCGGATTCTCGCGTCGGAATCTCGTAAACGCAGGGATACTCCCGTCTTTCCGACAAATTCCGTCCCGAGTCCAAAAATACAACTTGGGCTCGGAAAATCCGATTAATCCTCCTGAACGTCGTCCAAGTCTCGAAACTGAAAACCGAGGCTCGGTTAGTTAGGAAGACACTCCCGAGCGCGGGAAAATTCTCGGTTTCGAGAAACGACTACCGATTTACCTCGAATTAGTTACCCGAGATTAATTCATTCGGTAATTCACTGTATAACGACTTTAACGGTCCCGGTAAAAATCTAAATTTTACCCGGGCTGTTACAGTCTACCCACCTTAAAAAGAATTTCGTCCCTGAAATTCCGTCTTATCTGTGGGTCCTACCACGATAAGCTTCTGGCACACTCTGCCAGGTGTCCAAACTCAACATGAGATACCGCTTATACCCTTAAGCGACATCTCATCCGCTTATAAATACCAAACCTCACAGCTGAGACGTTCACTCTCAGCCATGGACTCCCCACTTCGTTCTCGAACGACTTCAGACTCCGAGAACAACAGCTACATCGGGGCCACAGCTTTCCCAACAAACTCCGATGAAGAGCCTCCGAAGAAGCGGTTCAAGTCCAACATCATCGGTCTGGAGGAGCACATGGTGGTCTCCCCAAAGCGACGGAAGAAGCGTGCCGGCAAGAAAGTTGAGGACAAGAAAGGCAAAGCGGTAGCAGAGAGCAGCACACCGCAACAGAAGTTGACGCAACTAAACGTCTCCCTGAGGAAGATCAGCTCGGCGGTGGCACAAATTGAACTGGCGTGCGCGGAGCTGTTCCCGCACTTAAGGAACGTTCAACAGCTTGTAAAGGACTTAGAGAAGCAAGTATCTCAGTAGAGTACTTCTTCTATGATGTAAAACTGTTATGAATTAATAAAATAAGTTTCCTTTTGAAATCATATCTCTTAGATCATAAATTCTCTTATTAAGATATGGAAATTCATATTTATCTGAAAAGAAACAGAATATTTAAAACATAACAAAGTCGTCATGAATGAAAATAAAATCGAACATAATGACGTTAAAAACAGGACCGATAAAACGAATTATAACCAGCATAAAGAAATTAAAAACAAAACAAAACTCGTTTAACAAAATCAAAACAAAAGAAATTAAAACAAGATATGTTTTCATGTTCGGCGCTCTAGTTCGATCGTGTCCATTCTCAATCCTGAGAAACGTGACACGTATGGTTAACGGTGACGTCGGTTAACCTCGTGAAGAAGACATCCCTTAACTGGCAAGGCGATGATCACGGGAACGTCCTGTGTCCCGCGATGGACGCGTTACCCACTTGTTCGCATTTTTCGCATAAGCCAAAACGTCTGTCATGGCTCGTATCTCTCCACGATGTCCGAACAGTTGTGAGCTTGTCGCACATGCGCTCTACTCGAGATACGGCCCCATCCGTCTAGCCTCAATGGTCACGGATGCTTGTGATAAAAGATGTAAGAAAAATAATGACACACCATCAAAAGAAACGCCAAGGTAGCCAGGGCGTATGAAATCGTGAGTCCGAAAAGAGCTGTAAAACACTGGCTCAGTAGCCGAAAACGCGTAAAGCATTAAATAAGCAACGGTAAAATTCAAAAGGCAAGATCTTGAAAATCAAAAACGGTAATCACGCTCCCCATAAGAGTATAAAAGGGGAAAGCGGTGATGTGTAAATCATCAAAACATTTGAAAGCAATCAAACGTCCAGACAACCAAAACCACAACACTCTGAAAAGCAAAACACTACACGTCAACATGCCTGCTCCCTCGTCAGTGTTCTTTGTTGAAGGTGCCAATCTTGGCAGAAGGAACCGACTGGCTTACAGCATGGTCAACGAACGTGCTGAGGAACTACCGAACGAGCTCGGTAGAATGCCACGACTAGTTTTTGTCGACGAGCTCTACTCGTCGCGGTGCTTCGACTCCAATGGAAGAGGTGTTCTTCCTAGAGGACCATGGAACACTGAGGACCTCATACTACGGCTCAACAAGCTCCGTGATGTTCTTCATCTCGGATAGGCTTCAAGAGTTCAATCTGGAGTCCACTTGCCAGACTGTGGAGCAAGGTGCTTACTACCAGCTCGCAATGACAGCCTAGAGCATACCCAGAATGACTCGGCTACCTCCAACCTGGCCAAAGGTACGGCTACTGGTGTGGAACTGCAGAAGAGTTGCAAGACGTGCCCAAGAATTCTTGCGTACTTTGAGGGACTTGAAGAACCAGTACAAGCCCAATATGGTTCTTCTGACGGAGACGCAGTGGCAACTACGAGACGATCATGGTCTGATTCCACTCCGGTTCCCTCAAGCTAACCGGTTCGAGATTCCTGGCCAGCGCGACAGAGGCGGCATGTGGTTCTCTTGGAGCGATAGGGTCACGGTCAACATCAACAGTGATGCAAACAGTTTCCGTGTCAACGTCGTTGCGAACCGTTAATTGTATTTTCTATTTTTATAAATTATCAAAAATCCATGTAATATTTCCCTTTATTTTTATAAAATATCAGATGTCAATGTAGTACTTCTGTTGTACTTCCAGTATTATCAATATCAATAATATTTGTATTTTCGCATATTTATAGCATCATTTACCTCATATGTGTATGTTCCGCGACAGCTGGCGTCCCTTGACTGGATCCATAATGCACTTAACTAATATGATATAAAATAATAAACAACTGGAGCGAACTATACAAACAAGACAACAACACACATAGACTGCCCGACAAGACCTAACGCCCGCTCCGCTACCAAAATGAGACGCCCCGACCCGTATTTACCGTACACAGTAAACACGTGCCGGAACTGTGACCACCCGACCCAACAAAGCCCAAGCATACAGTGTGAAGTAAAATAACTCGGCCCAACATCAGTAACATCAATAATAATGAAACTGGCCCAATGGCCCAACAACAATAACAATATGCACAGCGGAAGACTTAAACTCACTAACACTGTATGCGACACATGCAAGCTATGGATCCAAGCCTGTCCAAGGGAAACGCTGCAGCCTGTCTGGAATGCACCAAGCCTGTACATGAACAACTCATCCTACGGGATGAAACCCCGCAGGCGAGGGGTGAGTCCGAAGTGCTCACCGACGAAAGATAAACAGTGATATATTCAACCATAATACTTTCGAGATAAACACAACAATCAAATCAGATGAATCTATCACAAACAACATAATAGTGGATTACCACTCAAACATCACAACAGAGGAAATCATCGCAACAACACGACAGAGGACTCTCACCAAATCATATCAAGCTCAACCAATCACTTCACAAGTAAATTACCATAACAACTATATCAGGACCGATGAATGCTTAATTATTTTTATTACCAATTTTATCTTCCGGGCCCCGTCACTGGACAAGCTAGGGTCGTACCTGGTTATTAACTAATTCTGGATGCCAGGCCCCACCACAATCCGGGATCAACATCCCCATATCTCAAATCCGGGATCAACATCCCAATATCTCAAATCCGGGATCAACATCCCAATATCACAAATCCGGGATCAACATCCCAATATCACAAATCCGGGGTCAACACCCCCAACCAACAAACCCTCTGGCAAGACACCACAGAACTAGTCTCTAACCATCTAGTCGTACCACTACTTTCCAAGTGACAATTACATCATCTCATAATCAAATCCAATTCCGTTTCCAATACTCGTTATTCTTTCCTCAATTATCCACATCGACCATAGACCAGTTCATCATTATTCTCTACACATTATCACAAAACCAATTTCACAGTCTAACATCACCAATGATAACCACAACAGTCAAACAGCCGGCAATCAACATCTCTACAATTCTATCGAACACAAAGCACGCAGCAACAACATCATAGTAGTCATAATCATCACAGATAAATTCTCAAGCTCAACCAATCCGCAATTTCATATCACTAATTACACACAATTAACAGTACAACAATTATTCACAGTATCCACATGATCAATCCACACAGCCCAGCAACAGCAACAACATTCATGGCAATCAAATAACTAACAAGAATCATTTCAACGGTTCAATCAAGCAACAAAGCATACACAGTATTACGGGCACATATCAAGGTTTATCCATCCTCATCTGGTATGCCTCTGAAACTATTATCCAATCAACCTTCATACCCTATATCATGTCAACACATACAATCACTTAAAATGCACATCAAAGAATGCAATGCATGAGATTAATTTATTATTCGGCTTATCCATAATAAATCCATTAAATGGGGAAATACTTCCATCGATGAGAAATTAATATAACCAATATATATATATATATATATATATATAGTATAAAATAATTTCATCGAGATGTTTGCAAAAATAATAATAATAACATTTATAAGTACACAAATATACAGGTACGACCGATAATTGCAAGTAAAGTAAGGATCTTAATAACACTATAATTTAATAGATTAACGCATGTATATAGTACCTTGGTAGATCAATATAGTTCGTACTAATAAATCTTATAGGTGAAAATAATATAACTGTTAAGAAATGATGTACCCGATGGTGTTTTATCAAAATATTTATTACGTATAAAATATTTAAAGGAAAATTGTTTCAAGCTATCATCTGAGGTTTATTACATTACGAATATCAAACCGTAGGGTTAGTCCAATTATCGGGTTATTATCCTTAGCATATTATTAGTGGAATTATTTACTGTATTTTACCCACCAAGGTTGTTAGTCATACTAGGCCATATATAATTTAACATATAGATTGTTATTCAGGAGGTAATTATTTTGCTAAACCAACTTATTAATTTCCTACTTAATTCCCAGAATATTTAGCCTGCCAATTACTGTCCCAAGTCCAATTATTCGTTTTTGTTAAGCCCCAAACAAAGTCAATAGGCCCATGAAGCAACCCAAAATTGCCCAAGCCTATTAAGAAACGTCGTCGTTTCCTTACCCAAGCATCGTCTCCTTCACCCACAATTGATGCTGCCATGACCAGTGGCCACCATCTCCATTGTTCCATTACCCTCCACCGAATAAGTTGCAATCCAACATCATCATCCCAACAATTGCTCACTGCTCACATCACAAAACCATCAACCCAAAAACAACAACCCACCATCGGCACAGCAGCACTGCTCCTAGGGTGAGTTGCTATTTGGCAGTAACAGGAAAGAGAGGAGGGGCGGCTTGTCATTCTGCTACCCGGCGTCAATGGCGGCGGTTGCTGAAGAAGATGCGGCGACAGTCACGCAGAGTAGGGCGGCGGCTTGAGCAGCAGATCGAGGACGGGGCAACGGCGAAGGGTGGCTTCAGTGAGGAGGAAGGAAGAGAGTGCTGGCGGCTCGTCTGACTTGGTGCGGCGGCGGCGACGGCTTGGAGAGGGAAGTGAGACAGCAGGACCGGCGGCTGTGACTCGTAGCAAGCCACGACGCGGGGAAGAGGCCGGCTGCAGGCGAGCGGCGACGAGGTAGAGGTGGCGTTGTTGGCAGCAGGGGCAGCGGCTGTGGGGCTGTCGGGTCAGGCGAGGAAGGGGAGGGGCGGCAGGGGCAGGGTCGGCCGGAGAAGGAAGGAAAAGGGGAGAAGGAGGAGGAAGGAAAGGAGAAGAAGAAGGAAGGGAAAGAGAGATGGGTGTGAGGGATCGGGTAAGGGGAAGAGGAAAGCAGAAGAGAAAGAGGAAGAAGAAGAGTGATGAAGATGATGATGGCAGGAGAAAGTGAGAGATGGTGTTGATTGAGGCAGGAGAAATGGAACGTGAGGGAGAGAGGAGGAAGAGAGTAAGGAAAAGGGGAAAGAAACAAGAAAGAAAACAAGAAGAAAGTCACGGGTAGAAAACGAAAAGGAAGGGTGGGCCGGCGGCTGGGAAAAAGAAAAATGGAGAAGAAAAGAAAGAAAGGAGAAAAGAAAAGGAAGGGAAAGAAAGGAAAGAAGAGGGGAAAGTGGGGCCCGCGTGGCTGAAGGAAAACCCGGGAAAGAGAAGAAACGTTGCCGGGAAAGAGGAAGAGGAAGGAAAAAGAAGGAAGGAGAGTGGCTCGGGGCAACAACATTCGGCCGTCCGGATTCTCGCGTCGGAATCTCGTAAACGCAGGGATACTCCCGTCTTTCCGACAAATTCCGTCCCGAGTCCAAAAATACAACTTGGGCTCGGAAAATCCGATTAATCCTCCTGAACGTCGTCCAAGTCTCGGAACTGAAAACCGAGGCTCGGTTAGTTAGGAAGACACTCCCGAGCGCGGGAAAATTCTCAGTTTCGAAAAACGACTACCGATTTACCTCGAATTAGTTACCCGAGATTAATTCATTCGGTAATTCACTGTATAACGACTTTAACGGTCCCGGTAAAAATCCAAATTTTACCCGGGCTGTTACACTATTATTCAGCACCTTCCTCGCACTAAATCTGATCATTCGCCCCTGCTTGTTAATTTGTGTTTGCCTCATCACCAGCTGCGCCCTCGCCCTCGGCCTCGCACTAAATCTGATCATTCGCCCCTTCTGCAAACCCTTATGTCCTTCCTTCCTATTGTCCTGGGATCCATGGCTTATCTTTTTGTTAGCCGAGCGGGTCCTAGGTGGCATAAGGATCCATTCGCCATACTTTGGATTGGGACCCACCGCAGAACCCCCCACAGCCCCTTCAGTGTTTACTACAGGAGGTCTAGGCGCAGCCGCCATCTGTGTCGACCCTGCAGGTAGACCCCCACTCTCCCCCGAAGGCACAGAAGTAGGAATACCAGCCGGACAGTGAGCCAAGAGATGCCCAGCCCTACCACAACTAAAACAAACCTGAGGCAAACTTTCATATTTAGTAGGGTGCCACACCCCATCCACACAGGTCTCAGTCTCCAACGGTTTGGAAATATCAAGTTCAACAGCAACTTTTGCAAATCGACCTCTCTCTGTTTTCTAGGTCGAATAATCCACCCAAATCATCCTGCCAATACGGTTGCAGACCTCTCGCAGGATAGCCTGTTGATACAACTCCGTTGAAAGTCCCGGTACCCGCACCCAAGCCACAACGGAGGTTACCCTATGCGCCGCCGGGTCAAAATTGGGCTGCCATGGCTCAACAGTGATGTAATGATCAAGAATCACCTAAGGCCCCCCCGTCATTACCCGAAGACAATCATGCCCATCAGCCAATTTAACCAGATAGTAATTGTGATCCAAGTCTATGATCCGAAAACCACCACGCAGTCCCCATAAACGCTGCAGACGATTACACAACATCCTGTAACCTAGCGTATGACCCCATAACTTCACGATGACAGTATCCTTCCACTGTTTGTGAATACGGGCGCAGAACTTATCGAAAAGGCGGACAACCGGCCCTCTCTCCGTCATCTCCGACACCACATCACCCTCTAGTGGTTCCAGTTATGTATCAATCTCCAAGCCATTCCACGGCGCAGCCGAGCCAAGAACATCACGAAACGATTTCTGACCAGATGCTGCTTGAGGCACAACATCCTCCGCCTGTGCCATAGCCTCCTCCCTAGACCCATCCGGAGGGGCCTTCGCCGGCGGGTGTGAGTCCCCGCCCTGGGACGGCGCACTACTCATGTAGACCCTATCAAACACCCTTGCGAAAACTTAGGAGGCACGCTAGGGTTTTTGAGTACTTACTTAACAACTTGGATTTAATAAGTTTTGTTATCATATGTATTTGAGGCGGTTAAATGCATATATCGTCTTGTATTCTTTTGATAAGTTTCGTCCTCCTACTCTAATTTGAATGCATGTGGTCTCTGTACTCGGGATTGTTATTAATTTCGTCCTCCTTGACTCCTTGTTAGTGTGAGAATAGCCGTGGAGAAAATAAGTGAGGCCCAGATGAGACCTAAACTAATGGATTATGAAATGACATCAGATAATCTAAACTTTAAAGGCAGTTGACTTCAGATAATCTAAACCTTAAAGGCAGTCGATATATGTGTCTATTCTATTTATATTTCACTTACTTGATCTGTGAAATAATTACTCACTCATTGAATATTCAACACTAATCTTTTAATCAATTTTTCTCAAAAATTGTTGACATGGCACATTTTTAGGCGGGAATTGTTAAATGAATTTTTTTTTCCCTTTCACCTCAGCCCGTGACACATTGGATTTAGTTATTTGGTTAAGTGAAATGGCGGATAATCAAACTTAAGAATTACAACGTCAACAATTCCTGGGAGAGTGGATTAAATTTGGATAGTGAAACTAAAACCAACCACAATTACTGAATTCATGTACGAATTAGAATTAGAGTGGGGGAAAACAAAAATGATCAAATCAATTGAGTATATGTATGATTTAGGTATTTAAGTAAAAAACTGGTCGAGTTCAAAAAAAGGAAAAAGAAAAGAAAAGAGAGTTAAAAAAAAATGGTAGATTCAGTCTTGCAGATATGGCAATGTTGTGAATTGTGAGGAGATGATTGGGCAAGAGTGGGTTATGAATGCCCGCGTTGTGCGTCTTTTAACAACTAACTAACTTACAGTGCAGTAAATACAAGGATAGTAATTCTGATTTCGAAAAATACAAAATTTTAAATTAAATTAAATTTTAACAAGAAGCACAGAGGGAAAACGTCCCAGTCAGTGATGGGGCACCACCTGGATATTCTTTAGGCGATCCATGGAAGATCCTATTTCGCTTTTGTTTTAGTGGCGTAGTAGATTCAATTGTTGTTCTTTACGATCCGGCAGGGAATTAATGATCCATCTCCCTCAAGACAGGACTGGACAGGACAGGAAAGAGAAATATGGCGCGAAAGCAAGAAACGACGCGGGTGGTGGATGGCCGCGTGGTTGGAGATCATGAGGCCGGGAGGCGGAGAGCGGAAGAGGAGGCGGAGGCGGGGGAGGTGCGGTTCGTCCCGCCACTGAATTTCGCCATGGTCGACAATGGCATTTTCAGGTCTGGCTTCCCTGATTCCGCCAATTTCACCTTCCTCAAATCCCTAGCTCTCCGTTCTGTCATGTAAATCCTCCTTTTACCCTTTTTCTTATTTCTTTCTGTCTCTGTTTTTTCTTTTCCCTAATCGACTATGAGTTTGTGTGTGTGTGTGTGTGTGTTTTGGGTTAGATATTTGTGCCCGGAGCCGGATCCGGAGGCCAACAATGTATTCTTGAGAGCCAACGGGATTCGCCTCTACCAGTTTGGGATCGAAATGTGCAAGGTTTTCTTACTTCTTCGTTTCTTTCTACTCATGCTGATGCTGCCATTCATTTCATTTCATTTCCTGCCCTGGCTTTATATTTTACTGATTTTTAACACTAAAATATCATGCTCTGCCGCTACTACGTTTCTGCGATTTTGGAAACCAACCTTGCATCCCCTCATCATGGATGCCTTAATTAGCAAATAAGTACCAGTCTTCGCCTGTATCATTTTCTGCTTTCTCTCTCAATCAAAGATGAGCCTCAATTTGAGCTCCACAGCTTCTGCGGCTTGTTTGATTTCCTTGTTCCAGGAGTTGGTTCATGCTTACTCGGATCATATTGGCAGTCCTTTTTAGCACCGAACCATATATAATGCTACCAAGTACTTTCTCAACATTTCAAACCATTCCCTCCTCCACTTTGCACAATGTGGCCAACTAGAGGTTAACAACTCCTATCTAGAAGATGTTGCTTCATACCAAAAAAAAATCCAGGTGGCCTAAGTGATCAGTAGATTTGTAGCTTGCTTTCATTTACTAAATACAAAATTTGTTTTGATTTTGACAAATAAGTAGAGCTACCCTGAAGCATGCTTGCACTGAATTAGGACTGGATTAAAACCCTGAAAAAACACCACACTGCAAATGTGGCAGAGATATGTTCACATTACAATCATGTACATATATGGTTCCACTTCCCCACATTTGAGGTTCTTACTTGCACAGGTTGAAAAGGTTGAATTGCCCAAACTGAACTTCTAGATCCTACTCATTTTACATAGCAGACTTCGATAGGAACCCTTTTTAAACATTCCAGAGGAAACTATCCGGGAAGAGGTATTGCTATTACAAATTTTCATATTAAAGAAAGAGATATAACATCTCTTGCAGTTGCAAAGTTGTGCTGCTAAAACGCAAAAGCTGATGTGCAAGGCTCTGATCACCCTTGCACAAAGGTAATAATCAATCTTTGTGATTGCATGCATGCTAAGGTAAAATTATGCAGCTTAGGAAATTTCTCAACCTTTTTTTGGACTGAGAACTAGGGATACAAGGATTGTCGTTGCCAGCTGATAGTTTGTTGCGTGAATCTACCTTTTTTTCTTTTTTCCTTTTCTTTTGCGTCCCAGGGCGCATATGAAATGCACATTAATAATTGGTCTGTGGGCAGGAACCTTTTGTAAACATTCCAGAGGAAACTATCCGAGAAGCAATGAAAATACTCATTGGTATTTTAAAAACTTGAACTTTCATTAGCCGTTGCTTTTCTCACAGTGAGCTCATGTTATGGCTCTGTCCTAACAGATGTAAATAACCACCCTGTCCTAATTCATTGCAAGCGCGGAAAGGTACTTCTCATTGTTTTCTTTTTCTTTTTTGCTTTACCCCATCCCTTACAAGCTAAATGGTGGCTCCCATTAACCGTCATATCATTTGTGCTATACTCAGCACCGTACAGGTTGCCTAGTGGGGTGCTTGAGAAAGTTACAGAAATGGTGTCTCTCATCCATATTTGACGAGTACCAAAGGTTTGCTGGTGCTAAAGCTAGAGTTTCAGATCAAAGGTTCATCGAGTTGTTTGATATCTCCAGCTTGAAGAACACACCACTAACATTTTCGTGCTCAAAGAGATAAATGTTGGATTTGTAGTTGCTGCTTCATTGTTATGATTAGTAGAGTTGAGACATCCCCAATGTCTAGCCCTTTTTGCTTATTATCAGTCTAGCAGCTTATTTTGTAGAAAGAATGACTCATTGTTTTGCCTCTCTTTCCAGAGACTTGCTCTTTTTTATATTCATACGCCTCTCCAAATGAACTTGGTTCGCCTGACGGAGAAACTTTAAGCAGAATGGTTTCAGCTTAGCTTCTATTGTCAAATATGAAAACGTACACTTTTAACTTAGGTTTGATCTAGCAAAGGATTCACTGTTTTGAAAAGAAATTGTCGAATCATAGTCCCGATGTTCTAGCAACAGATTCAAGCATCCCATGATAGCATTAAAACCAAAACATAAGAGCACGAATTGATAAAACAAAATCCCCGCAAAATGTACAAGCAGAGATAAGGTGACAAAAATCTAACAAAAAATTGATTGCTTTTTTTGCTTTATTTGAAGTTAAATGACAAAAATTGCTTCCATTTTCATTATCAAAATGAAGCAGGGAACTTCTGCAATCTGATTGAAGGGTAAAAAGAACATAAGCCAAATAAGAAAAGAGGATCTAACATTTGCTTCAGTAAAACAAACAAATCTCGCCCAACAATAAGACCAAGTAAATTCGGAGGGGAAAGGACATAAGTTGTCTTTAAGAGATGAAAACGGAAGAAGTAATAAGAAAAAAGAATGTAGACGTGCAACAATCGAATCGTCAATTCGAAGAATGACGACTGAAACGATATCACGGCCTTGATTTACCTAGCTGTTCTTCACGACCCAGGAGGCATTTTGCAAGCCTCCAAGTCTTTTTAAGAGAACAGAGGCATATGCTTTCCACACAAATCCACCATCTCCCAAAAACAAACAATAGATTTTTGCTTTAAAAGAATAAAACAACCATCAAAACAGGATAGAAGAAGAACATAGAAGAAAACAAAACAAAAGCAATCAATCATAAGACAACGAAACAGCCAAACCTAGACTCACTCAAACATGAAGAAACCTAACTAAACGAGATCGATATGCTTAAATCTCTTGATGGTTGCTTTGCTAATAAAGCAGATAAACCGTCGTCACGAGAACGAATGCAGTTGTCAGCGGCATCGCATTAGAGGTACATTTATATAGGCAGTAAACCCTACACGAACCCCCGGGGTCGAAATTACCAGTTTGCCCACGATTCTCTGAAATTGGCCTACCCAAGATGTGGTGTATTTTTTCCAATCCGACGGCTAAGGATATCAGGTGATATATTTTTTTTGTTTAACAAAATCATTCATTCAAATTCCAAAATATTCCAATAATAAACTGATCCATCTCACCAACTAGGGTTTCAGCTTTCCAAAAACCCCCCCATCCTCTTCATCCTCCCCCATTTCCGCTTCTCTCTCTCTCTCTTTCTCTTTCACTCTTATCTATTCCCTTAATTATTGGGATAATTGGTCAATTCCCATTTCGCTCATCCTCTTGCTGTCTTGTATCAAAATTCTGCTCTTTCCAGAGTTGACAAGCTTTAAAGATTTCAACTTTTTTTAAAGCTTTCCTTCATTTACTGTAAGTAAGAATCCCTCTATTTCTCTGTCGCTAATAATATTTTACTCTTAGCAAGGGTAGGTTGTTCAGGTAGGGAGATTATCAATCTTGTTTTGATTCGATATATTTGAGGTTTAAGACATATTTATCTGGTTTGGTTTGGTTTGGTTGTTGAGTCTTTTGAAGACAAGAGACAGAGTTGGGGGAATAGCTAATAGAAACTTTATATGGGGAAATCTGGGGGCAGAAAAAAGAAGGGTAGTGGTGGTTCAAACCAAACACCTGCTGCTGGTGGTGGTGGTGATAACAGCAACCATGCCAATTCAACGCCAACACCCCCAGTTGCTAATGGCAGTGTTGATTTGGATTCTTCAATCTTTTTGAAAAGAGCCCATGAGCTTAAAGAGGAAGGGAACAGGAGGTTCAAGAACAAGGACTACGTGGGGGCTCTTGAACAGTACGACAATGCCCTTCGCTTGACCCCCAAGAACCACCCAGACCGAGCTGTCTTCCACAGCAACAGAGCTGCCTGTCTGTTGCAAATGAAACCCACCAACTACGAGACTGTGATAGCCGAGTGTAGCATGGCACTGCAGCTGCAGCCTCGCTTCGAGAGGGCCCTCACCCGTAGGGCTCGTGCATTTGAGGCTCTGGGCAAGTACGAAATGGCTATGCAGGATGTTCAGGTCTTGTTGGGTGCCGACCCTAATCACAGGGATGCTTTGGAGATTGCTCGCCGGCTCAGAACTGCATTGGGTCCTCGCCAAGAAGCTCAGCAGGACCTCCAGAGTCGTCCCTCCCCTGCTGCCTTAGGTGCTTCTGCAGTTCGGGGTGCTCCCATTGCCGGTCTCGGACCTTGTTTGCCAGCCCGCCCTGTGCCAAAGAAGTCACCACCTCTGCCTGGGGGATCAGTTGCATCCCCCACTGCCAAGCTGGAAAAACCTCAACTTAACCAGCCCTCTGAAAATGGTCCTGAAACCAAATCCCATTTGCCTAAATTTGTGTTGAAGCCCTCCGGTGGTTCTTCAAAACCTGTTTCTAACCCAAGCAAGGATGGAAAATCTGAGCATCCCTTGTCTTCATCAGGGTTGCGTCCCATTCACGGGAAGGGCTCCGAGGTCCAAGTTCGGCAGAGGCCTCTGAAACTTGTTTATGATCATGACATAAGGCTAGCCCAGATGCCTGTCCATTGTAACTTTAAAGTTTTACGGGAGATTGTTGGAAAGCGTTTTCCCTCTTCGAAATCTGTTTTGATCAAATATAAAGACAATGATGGGGATTTGGTCACTATAACATGTACGTCTGAACTCAGGTTGGCGGAATCCTCAGTGGACAGTCTTCTGCCAAAGGAGCCTGATGCAGATGCACCTGATTCTGCTGGGATGTTGAGATTGCATGTTGTTGAGGTGAGTCCAGAGCAGGAGCCACCATATCTGGAAGAGGAGGAGGAAGAGAAACCTCACGAGAGTGAAGAGACCAAGGTAGATGATAGCGGGTCTCATTCGTCCCTTGGTGAGTCTGTTTTGGAAGCGGCTGATACACAAATTGAAAAGTCAGAAAAACAAGTCCCTAAAGATAAAACAGAAGCTGCAGAAGATCTGGAGAGCAAGGAAGTAGAGATGGATGATTGGCTGTTTGAGTTTGCTCAGCTTTTCCGCACTCATGTTGGCATTGATCCTGATGCTCATATCGACTTGCATGAGCTTGGGATGGAGCTCTGTTCAGAGGCTCTTGAGGAGACAGTGACGAGTGAAGAAGCTCAAGGCCTATTTGACAAGGCTGCCTCGAAGTTCCAAGAGGTGGCTGCTTTAGCTTTCTTCAACTGGGGTAATGTTCACATGTGTGCAGCGCGGAAACGAATTCCTCTAGATGAATCTGCTGGAAAGGAGGCTGTGTCAGCACAGCTTCAGATAGCTTATGATTGGGTGAAGGATAAATATTCTTTGGCCAGAGAGAAGTATGAGGAGGCATTATCAATCAAGGCAGACTTCTATGAGGGATTGCTAGCGCTGGGGCAGCAGCAATTCGAGATGGCCAAACTTCACTGGTCTTTTGCACTTGCTAAGAAAATTGATCTCTCAAGCTGGGATCCTAAGGAAACGCTTGAACTCTTTGACAGTGCTGAGGAGAAGATGAAAGCAGCCACTGAGATGTGGGAGAAGCTGGAGGAGCAGAAAGCTAATGAACTAAAAGACCCAAATGCAAACAAAAAGGAAGAATCATTGAGAAGAAGAAAGAAACAAGGAGCTAATGTTGAAGACGAGACCTCTGAAAGTGCTCTTCAAGGCGAGGTTTCTGCAGAAGAAGCAGCTGAACAAGCAGCAGTAATGAGGTCACAGATCCATCTCTTCTGGGGTAACATGCTTTTTGAGCGATCCCAAGTTGAATGCAAATTGGGGATGCATAGTTGGAAGCAAAACCTTGATGCTGCAGTTGAGCGCTTTAGACTTGCAGGAGCATCTGAGGCTGACATTTCAATGGTTCTGAAGAACCACTGCTCTAATGGCGATGCATCAGAAGATGTGAAAAAGGTTGAGAATGCAAACACTAGTCAGGTTAATTCAGTAGAAAAGTCCGACGAGGTCCATAAAGCATGAGGATGGTCATTAGACTGATATTTTTGCCTGTGTCTTCAATGATCTAGTTCCATGTGTTCCTTCTACTGATGAGCTTGGCCAGCTGAAGATACTGAATTGTGGAAGCTCTCATTTTTGAAATTGGGATACCATTCGTTCAACGTTAATGTTCTGGACTTGATTGGGAGCCAATGAATACTTCCTGTTTGAATACTGATGAGTTCTCTATCAAAAATTTTATGCCCTCTGAATCTTTTGGCGTCCTGCCGTCCTCGAGTTTCCATGAGGCATTATGTTCTGCTTTTCCTTGAAATTCTGGGCATAGCATTCTTTCCAATTAATGCAAGTGCTGAAATTTGATGATTTTGACCCCCTAGTTGTGGCTATAGTAGGGTTGCGTTGGACATAATCTTTCCACTTGGGCGTTTATATTTTTTCACCTGAATATTGTCTGCTCTAACAATCAATAGTATCTGTTAAGATATTTTTTAAAAAGATTAAATTCCCTCTATTTGTGTCTGCATTTTGTCTCTCTTTCAGGACATGTATCAGAAAAATTGATAATTTATTTCCCAAAATTGAATACTCAAGTAGACTTGTTAATCATCCTTGTCTGAGCTTTTGCTGGAGATCTTGTTGAGCAATGAGTCACATTCTATATCCATCCACTCCAATTTTCAAGTGATTCTAAAGTAGGTAAGATGTCATATCGCAAATAATACTGGAATCTATGGCTTCTATCTATATCTTCTAATCAAATTGTAAAAATTCTAAAAACATTTATGAAGAGAAGACTTTGAGAAGAAACCACGGCCTAAAATCTAGTTAATGGAGTATGTTCTTCGCTCTTGGTATCTGACAATATTCTTTAAGCTCATAGTGTTGGGCCCGGTGGCACTATCTTGCGTAAATAATATCACCTCACAAGGAAATAAACAAGTGGAGAACAAAAAGAGATAAATGACACACAGTATTTAACGTGGTTCACCCAAATTCCGGGCTACGTCCACAATCCCGATCCCACCGGAAAAACTTCCACTATAAAAATAGTAGGTTTACAAGAGAGACTTCCCTAAATTTTAGGGGTATAACAAACCTAGAGTTCTACCCAAAATAGTGCCCCACAAGGTATTTCCCAAGTGTTTGTCAAAAATACCCCTAAGGTATTTTTTCTCACTATTTTGTCACTCCCTAATTTAAGAGGGGATTTGAGAAAATATTAAGGAATATTTTCTCCTAAATTTCTTCCCTCCTTCCAACA
>JAKUCV010005571.1:125053-163612 GCA_028386065.3 Turnera subulata | reverse complement strand
CTTCCTTCTTCCTTTATAACTGTGAATTTTCTGTGCGTCATGTGACTCCTTAATAATGCAGTTTGTCTGCATTATTAAGCGAGTCCGATCCGGACCAGAAAATAACCGATACCTCCTTAGTTATTTTCCGATGTGATTTTCCGAGAAATTCCGAAACCCGAAAAATACCAACTTAGGTTCGAAAAATCCGCGGGAAAATTGCGAGCGCGGGAAAACACTCGGATTCGAAAAACCACTATCGATTTACCTCGAATTAATTACCCGAGATTAATTCAACAGTAAATCACGGTAAAACAATTTCTACAGTCCCGGTAAAAATCAAAAATTTACCCGGGCTGTTACATAGTAGCTTTCGGAACAATGGACTAGTCTCCATCACTTTTTAAGTCTTTTTTTTTTTAATTTGTAAATGGAGCATTCTTCATTCATATAAATAGATCTCTTGATCTAGGATACATATTTGAAGATATAATCGAGTAAAAGCATGAGAAAAAATTAACATAGTAATTCTTCCCAACCTACCATATAAAAATACACAATGAGATTTATATCCTCAAAAGAGGATTTACAAAAGCACATTGCTCTCGTGGGCATCATAACCTGTATCGTCCGTGCAACAATCACCAAGCCAATAGGTGAAGGTGAGGCACACCTGTGGGAGAAATATCTCTTTGTTGGTGAATTTCTGCAGTAGACAGAGAATTACTCTTGAAATCAAATCTTCCTCTATGGCTTTTGGTTCCGATAGTTTTATTTGAATTACCCAAAAAAGTGAAAAGCTCCTAAAAGAGAAAACAAAACCCCAAAAAGTAGGACTAAACTCACAAAAAATGAGATTAAACCTACAAAAACTGATAATAAACTAACAAAATTGAAAAAACTGAAAAGAAAAATACTAATTGGAAAGAAATTTAGTGTGGGCTTACTGCCGAAAAGAAAAGCAGCCTCAATCTGTAGATCTCGAATTTTTCTCTAAGAGAAAGTTGTCGGTAACAACCCCAACACTTTTTATGTTTAGTCATTTATTCAGGTAGTAAACTTTTGGTAATTAAAATAACAAAGTGGAAGTTACATCGACGAGTCGAAGAAATTTGTCCGGCTTCTAGCGTAAAAGAGGAAAAATTACATTGACACATGGCTTTTCGAATTTTGTTGCAATATCTAGCTAGACTTCACAAGTTTGAGCAAAGATATATATGTAGAGGCATATCCAGATTCAAAGGGATTAAGGAACTCCGTACATTAACATATACAGGGCTTCTTTTGCGATCGAGCTGCTTGTTAATTATGCGTGGGAGAAATTAAGAAGCATGTCAGCGAGAAGCTGTATGAAACGCACTTGAAAGAAGTTTTCATTTTCCATTATTAGCAGATAGAATGAGATGAGCTATAACCTAGGAAGACACATGGAGTTGATCGATAATCTAGTTTGTGTCTATTATACGGACGCAGATACGGAAAATAGAGACTGCCAAAGACACGCAACAAGGAATAATCAGGAATATGTCCATATAACACCTGATAGGGAGATATATTTTTATTTACAAAAGTCGGCAATCGGTTAATTAAATATGCAGCTGACACGAAGGCAAAATGCCAGAAACGACGAGGGACACCAGGTGTGGCCATGAGTGTAAGCCCAGTTTCGACTAAGTGCCGATGGCGACGCTCGACTGATCCTTGCTGCTCATGTGTATGGGGACATATAAAACGATGATGAATACCATGAGTAGCAAAGTAAGGGGAGAGTTTTCGAAATTCGCCACCCCCATCAGTTTGAACTTCTTTAATTTTCTTATTAAATTGGCGTTCAACAAGACAATGAAAGGTTTGAAAGACACGAAACACATCTGATTTTAATTTCAACGGAAAATACCAGACAAACTTACTAAAATCATCCACAATAACAAGAAAATATATATGACCATCCGAACTAGAAGACGAGGTAGGACCCCAGACATCACAAAACAACAAATCTAATGGACTTGTGGCACGATGGGCACTTATTTTTAAATCTGTGCGAGCCATCTTGCCCAAAGGACAGTGACTGCACAACGGACTCCGACTAGAAACTGAAGAAAACTTGGACAGAACTTGTTGTTGAATTTTGGGATGAGGATGACCTAGCCTCCTATGCCATACAAGGGGATTAGCACGCACAACAAGATTGATCTCTGGTCCACTCGACACGCCAGGAGACAGAGCATAGAGACCATCAATGCTCGGTCCTTGATGGAGTATTTTTCGGGTAACCTGGTCCTTGATTAGAAAATGAGGGATGGAATTCAAAAAAGACGTTATTATCACGTGTAAACTTTTGAACTGATAAAGGAGATTTAGTGATGCTCGAGACATGTAAAATATCAGTGAGCTGAAACTTAGAAGAAACAGTGGGTAAGGACAAAGTTTGAGAGCCAATACCAGCTATAGGAAGAGTAGCCCCGTTTTCAACCTGAAGAGTTTCTGAACCATGATAATCCTCGTAACCTTGGAGATGAGTCAGATCTGGTGTGACATGATGAGTAGCCCTAGTATCCAGAAACCAGAAACCATAAGCCTGTGATGACACAAGAATAGACTGCACAGAATGGGCACTAGGTCCTGGAGAATGCCGATTATAGCAAGTGATTGCCCCAAGGCCAAAGCGGCCACATATCTGACATTGAATGCGAGTCGCCCCAATGGGTTGCTGAGGTTGATTCCAAGGTTGCCGTGGTGAGCCATTCCCACGACCACGACCCCCACGGCCTCCACGCCCACGATAATTGGGCTTATTGCGAGGGCGACCGCCATCAGTATGCTGAACGATATGAGCACTAGGTTGAGCTACAACCTGATTAGAAGAAACCAGAGTGACAGTACTAGAGACACCATCAATATGAATACCTTTCAGTGGATCATTAAAAATAAACTCATGACTCATGAGTAAACTCTAAAGTTTAGAGAACATTACTGGTTCACGCCGGGTTTAAAGTGATGCAACAAGAGGTTTATACTCAGCCTTCAAACCCCGAAAAAGATAGATGTTAAAATCATTGGTTGTAAGCGGCTTACCAGAGGCCGTCATTTCATCAGCTAAGCGCTTAGCACGGTGGAGATAACGCAACATCGGTTTATCACTATGTTGCTCAAGGCGCTGAAGAGCCATGTGAATCGCCATGACACAGGTGTTGTTTGGCGAGGCAAGTGTTTCTTCCAAGGCATCCCAGGCATCCTTGGCAGTTTTCTTATTAACAACTGTGGAGAAGACAACAATGATGATAGAGGAAAGAATAACACTGAGGATTAAGCTATCCTGCTGGACCCAGTTCTGATACGCCGGGTTAGAGACAAGAACACCATCGTCACATGCATCAGGCAAGAAAGGAGCAGGACAGGGAAAGATTCCATCAACATAACCCATGACCCCCTGTCCAACAAGGAACGACTCCATCTGGGCTCTCCAGAACACATAGTTGGTCTCCACGAGTTTGATAGAGATGTAATGGTAAGCTTGAGAGAGAGGGTGCGTGGCAACATCAGCAGCAACAGAGACCACATCAGCAACTTTGGCTCCACTGGTAACACCTCCCTTTGTAGACGACTCAGCAAAAGGGAGATCAGTGTTCTTAGGACTAGTTGTCATGGTCTACAACTGAAGGAAAACAGAAAGAAAAGATAATAATATGGCGGTTAGGCAGAAAGCTCCGCTACCACATAGAAACTCAACAATAGTAATGAATGTATTGCTGCACACAATAGGTTTGCAGCCTCTCAGTGTTCTTTTATATTACAGTCTTTGTGTTACAACTGAAGTACAAGACTATTCACGATAAAAGATAAGAGTACAAGGTGATAACATACAGCTAGACTATCTTATCATACTAGAAACTCTATCTGCTAATACAAGGTGTATACGGAAACAGATTGGGCTGGCAATCCAGATGATCGCTGGTCCACTGCAGGCTTGGGCATCCCGCAAGCAGCGAACTATTGCTCGCTTATCCACCGAGGCAGAATACAAGGCCATGGCTGATGGCACTGCTGAAGTCATGTGGTTGAAAACCTTACTAACGGAACTCGGTATTTCGGTCTGCAACACCACATTATGGTGTGATAATATCGGGGCAACGTTCTTAATTCACAATCCAGTCTTGTATGCATGGACAAAGCATGTTGAAATTGATTTCCATTTTGTCCTTGAACAGGTGGCCTAGAAGAAGATGGTTATTCGATTCATCTTCAATGATGAACAATTAGTAGATATATTGACCAAACCGTTGTCTGTGACAAAGTTTGTGTCAAATCGCACCAAACTCACCCTACAAGCTTGCCCTGATTGAGTTTGCGGGGGGTATTAGCGGATAGAGTTTCCAGTATAATAAGATAGGTTTCCTTGTGTAATCATCTAATCTATATAGCTGTTAGTATGATAAGATAGTCTAGCTGTGTGTTATCACCTTGTACTCTTATCTCTTATCGTGAGTAGTCTTGTACTTCAATTGTAACATAAAAGAACATTGAGAGGCTACAACCTATTGTGTGCAACAATACATTCATTTCTATTGTTGAGTTTCTATATCCATCATGTGGAGTTAACTGTTGCTTTATTTATTCGTAACCATGCAATAGTATAATAGTTTATTTTGAGAAATAATATATGCCATTTCGGCTATCTTCAAGGCGATCCATTTCCTACTGATTCAGGCAAAAGTTCACCAGGTGTGGTAAGTCAGGTAAAACTCCTCCAGGTCCAACAATATATTAGTGTTGGCCCGGAAGCAAAGCCGAAATCATCACACGCTGCTCCACGCCACCTCTTACACTAACCTATCAATACCAGGCCCAACAACACAAAACCCAGCATCAATGCGAACTTCACTCTTTTCAACAGCAAATTAATGAATCTTTCTGCAGATCTGTGGTGATAACTGATAAGTTTCCTAGCACTGGTGTCCCACACCAAAGCATGAAGGAAAACAAACTTTGATGAAGTCATTTAATCTTTTTTGCCAACTTGCAGGATATAGAAATGACGTTGATTTGGATTCGTGAAGTATGAGTGGAGGGATGGATTTATATAGAGATAGAAGATGGCTGCGTGCTAGTCATTAAAGACCCAAAAACAAAATAGAAAAGGAATTGTCAAAAAAAGTTTGTGTTCACCTTCCTAAATCTTAATGGGTTATTTACTTTTCTTAACCAGAACTTTTGATCAAACATATTTAACTGTCTGAATTTTTTTTAAAAAAATCGAGAAGCAAGTATCTTATACTTTTTTTTTTTGCAATATTTAACTCCCATTGATAATAATTCGGCTTGGTGGTAAAAAATTTTTCGATAAAGGAGCATTCTTCATTCATATAAACAGATCAAAAGATCTGATGATACATAATTGAAGATCTAATATAACAAAAGCATGAGAAAAATTTAACTTAAGAATTTTTCCCAATCTACTACAAACAAACACAGCGAGATCTATTTCCTTCAAAAGAGGATTTACAACAACACTCTACTCTCGCGGGCGTCATAACCTATATCGTCCGTGCAATAACCACTAAGCCAATAGGTGAAGGCGATGCATATCTGTGGGGTGAAATATCTCTTTGTTGGAGAATTTCTACAGTAGACAAAGAATTGTTCTTGAGGTCGAATCTTCCTCCATGGCTTTTGGCTCCCACAGTTTTATTTGAATCACAAAAAACGGTGAAAAAACCTCCCGACAGAGAAAACACACCCACAAAAAGTAGGACTAAACTCACAAAAAGTGAGACTAAACCCACAAAAAGTGAGAATAAAACAACAAAACTGAAAAACAAAAGAGAAAAAGCTAATTGGTGGGGGGCTTACCGCCGGAAAAAGAGTCTTCGGCGGCAGTCCCAATATGTAGATCTAGGGTTTTTCTCTGAGAGAAAGAGAGAGAGGAGAAAAACCCTGGCTAGGTAGTAAAACTAAAAGTTACTCATGTTGTAAAAAAATATAAACATATTAATAGAAAATGGGAGACACTTCCCTCCAAATTTTTCCTCCATATTAGACTTGTAACGATCCGGGTAAAACTTTTGTTGATTTTACCGTTTTACTTTAACTTTTACGGTGATTAATAAAAGCCTATCGCAGTTAATCGAGAATTCTACCATTTGATTTCCATATGGTTTTCCTTATAGAAGTTTGATTATAATTATAATTATTACGATTATTATGATTATTACTATTCTTATTATTATTATTATTATTATTATTATTATTATTATTATTATTATTATTATTATTATTATTGTTGTTGTTGTTGTTATTATTATTATTATTATTTTGCCAAGTATTTATATTCTAATAATTATTAATTATATCTTAAAGAAAATTTATCCTTTATTCCCGCCATAAATAACAAATGTGTTTTTGGAAATTTACTTTGGATTTTCAGAGAGTAAGAGGTATTGTTGAAACGAATTTTCAAAAAGACAAAATTACCCCTATATCTTATTTGGAGACTAAAAGAATAGAAAAGGCATATAAGTCTTTTGCTTAATAATAATAATAATAAAATAATAAAAATAGATTAAAAAAATTAAATATAAAAATATAAAAAAAATATAAACTTTTTGCTGGTTCAGTTTCTTTCCAGCTCAATCGTGCATGCACTTCCATGATTATACTATGTTGATGGAATGTGGCCGACACCTTCTTCTTTTCCTCAGCCGTCATCACATGTTTTCTTTTCCTGGCTATTAACCCATGGTTTCTTGTCAAACCATGCACAATAGCTCCACACCTCCTACACCCAACACTACCCAGTTCCATTTTTCCTTCACCGTTTCTTCTTCTTCTTCCTCACCCTCACTGCCTACCACCACCTGTAACCTGACCAACAAGCACAACCGTCACCATTTTTTTCTCCTCCATCTCCCCTCCTCCTTCCTCCTCCTCTCCTTTCCAGCGCCGACCGACCCGGGAACACTACCGCCGCCACCAGTCGTCCTCCCTCTGCCGCTTGCTCACACCGCCGCTCTATACCTGCAGCAGAACCGCCTTCGTCCTCCTCACGTTGCACCATTGCCGAGCCTCTCTTTCCTCGCGCCGCCGAACTACACTGACGAGCGGGACGTGCCTTCACTCCCAGTGGCCGTCCTTCACCGCACTTGCAGCCTCGCACCTGCCTCCCTACACCGTACAGCTCCTCCGTTTGTCTCCCTCGTCGTATCGCACCACAACCATCCAACAGTCCCGCCAACCACTGCTGCAAGTCACCACTGCCGCACGAACAGCAGCGACAAGCGGGTCACGCCCCAACTTCCAGTGGCCACCCTTCATCGCTCCTGCAGGCTGTAGCCGCCTCCTCTCACTCGTCGCACCGCCCTCCTCAGCCCTGTCTCCGTCGCACGAAGCTGGGTAAGTGAGTGGCCTGCCGGGTTAACTCGACAAGAGATTGAAGGAGGTTCTTTGAGCTGGGTCGAACCCATGGGCTCATCAACAGCCCGATTGCTTGGCCCAAGTCTGGGATATGGGTCTCCATTTCCTGGGCTTGAGCTTTGGCTTGGACCTGATTGGATAGGGCCTGGGTTAGTTATCTGGGCTTGCTGTTCACGACTTGATAGTTATTATGGACTAGCTGGTTTTAACAATATATATTATAAGTGTTAATGAAATGATAAATATAATTACATCAAATTTTCCTAGAAAATAAAATGGATATGAGAAACATATTTTTTTTAGGGAAAGACATTTTAAGATAAGAATGAATAATCACATATCATTTTGGAAATTATATATATATATATATATATAAATATTATGCAATTACTTTTAGTAATGGATATATACATATACGTAAATTCTTGGAAAGGATATCTCTCAAGTAATAATTTTAAACCCGAAATATTAACTAGAATAATTGGCATATGCATAACATATTTAATATGCATTTGTGTGACTATATACTTGTTTTTAATTATATATAGGATTTGATAACGTGAATGAGCTCGTGGAACCAGAACCAGAGGACGAGTTTCCGGAGGAGTTTATCGGCCAAGGTGAGGTTGCATATACGTCATTCCACCCGTGATAGCTGGGATGGTTGGTCTTGGAACTACATAGGTTCCATTACATCTTATGGTTTATTGTTGTTGATATCGTGTGAGATTCAGTGATATTTGTTGTGAAGATTTGTACGTTGCTGAGATTGCTTGATGGGTTGTGATGTGATATGTTCATATGCATGTTGTCTCATGATCATACCCTGGGAGGTTGTCAGTCCTCAGTATAGTCGGTTGACTTTGGTCGGCATAGGTTGCCGATTTGCGGGTGTTAGTTGTTGTCGTGGTCGTGAGTAGTTTATTGTTGTTGGCATCGGTTGCCAGTTGTACTTTGTTTGTTGTCAGTTTCTTTTGATAATCGTCAGATGAGTATCACTTGTCGTTTTTTATCGGATATTGAGATATGTTGGTTGACGGCTATGGTCGACGGTTGGATGAATGTTATTTCTAAGGGTATGTCGATACCCAGAAAACGAACTTAATGAGAATTGTTGTTGTGGTTACGAGTTGTTGTGGTGACTGCTGATGCCGTGTTGTGTTGTGATTCTACCTGGGGACCCGCTTGTGATGTTGATTGGGTAGGGTCCGTGCAGGTTGCCGGCTACGAGATTTTGAGATTGATTGTTTTGGTACCGGGTTAGATGATCAACAAGCACAGTAACGGTATGTTATCATACGATGAGGAACCTCTGTTGAGTATTGTCTGTCAGGACTAGAGTATGTGTTATATAGTCTGTTGAGACTGGATTGGTTACCCAATATGTAGTTGAGTTGAGGTGTCCTGGTCGGGCACTAGAGTATTGTACAGTCTGTGAGGTGTTGGATGGTCAGTGCATTGCATAGTCGATGGGGTGGACATTTGCATAGTTCGCATTGTTCTTTGTGACTGTATTTGTTCTGTGTTCTGAACACGACTCGTATGGGTATTGATGTGCTCTTAACTATTAAGTATACTCTATGTTGTTCATCATGAGTTATGTGTCGGTGAGATTATGGAGAATCTCACCCCTCACTGCCCCTTCGGCAGGCTACGTTGTTTTTTTTTGTGCAGGTATGCATCATGGCAGGCTGCGGCATCTTCTCTGACGGATCTGGATCCTTAGTTTTGCATTGAGTCGAATCATACTTTGCTGTGATTATTAAATTTGCTTCCGTTATGCTATTGATACTGTTGTACCCGAGGTCGGGTGATTGAAGTTATCATTGGGCCATTGGGCCAGATTTTCCTGATGTATTTACTATTTGTGCCACGTGTCGGCACCGTTGATCGATAATTAATGTTTGATGGGTAAAAACGGGTCGGGGTGTTTCATTTTGGTAGCGGAGCGGGCTGTAGGTCCTTGGGTGATTGTTTTGCTTGTTTGCTGTGCATAGCTCGCTCCACATGATTAACATTTTACATGCATATTCATATCGTTAGTGCATAATGGATCCAGTCGAGGGACGCCAGCCTGCCGCAGAACATTCATATAAAAGGTAATTGATGACATACACATGCAGAAACATAAATCTTATTAATACCACTAATATTATTATTACAATATTATTATTATTATTAAAATTATTTATCTTCTTGGTACAACGTTTTTTTTTTTGGTAGGAAACGGGGCTAAGCCTAAATACGTAGATTACGAGGGAGTAGGCATGGGGTCACAAACCAACCCAGCCTTATCAGAGTTCAAAATATCTAAACAAACATCAGGAACTGAGTGAAAAATTTGCAAACCACGATCAGAATCTAAAGCTAAAGAAGCTAACTTATCCGCTAACCCATTGCCTTCCCTGAAAGTATGTTGAATGACCACTTGCCAAGGCCCGCGAAGTAGCTCCCCTACACGCCTAAGTAGTGATTCAGTGGACGAGATTTCCTGTCTTTGTAGAGCCTGACAAACGGCCATCGAATCCAACTCCAGAATCAGACTGCAACACTGCCCAAAGCTCAGCCTTGTAAGGCGAGCAAATACCAAGAGAAATCGAGAACCCAAAGAGCCAAGAACCTTCGTGATTTCGGCAGACACCACCGGCAGCAGCAAGTCCCAGATTCCCACGACATGCTCCGTCGGTATTGAGCTTGAGCCAGTGGAGAGGAGGAGCTCGCCATAGAATCGTCCTCGGACGCACCATGTCACAAGTGGTAACAGCACCAGTAACCTCCCGAGAAGACTTAATTGTAACGCCCCGGATTTTTATAATGGGATTTTTGGAATTTTTCGGAATTTTTATTCCAATTTTGCCCATGGGGTATTTTCGAGTTTTAGTCGAGCAAATAAATTATTATGCCTTGGAAATGTCAATTTTAAGTTGGTATTGTTCATGGTTCGGGTTCCGTGGGAAAAGAATTCGAGATCGGGGTGAAACTCGAAGTTTAACGTGGTTCCTATTGAAACTACGTCGTTTTGGAAAAGAAAGAAAAAAAAAAAAGAGAGCGCGTTGACCAGGCAGGGGGTTGACCGCGCCTAAGCAAACGACGGGTCGTCCACTAGGGCGGCCAAACCCTAGCCCGAGCCTCTCTTTTTCTCCTTCTTTTCTCCTTATTTTCCCCTCTTTTTCTTTTTCTTCCTGTCGCCGCTCCCTCCTCCCTTCTCTCTCCTTCCTCTTCCTCTCTCTCCCTCTCATCCCCCTCTTTCACGAATTACCACCCCGATTCCCTCTTTCCCCTTGGCTTTACTTCTCTCTTTTGGTCCACCCGCTCGCACGACGTTGTCGCCGCCGAACCTCAACGCAGCGTCGGGGTCGAGTTCATGACGGGCTGCCGTGCCTTTGGATTCCACGTCGCCGCTGCCGTCACTGAACGAAGAACCGGGGGGGGGGGGGGGGGGGNGGGGGGGGGGGGGGGGGGGGGGGAGAACTCGTGGTCGAGTTCAGGTGTGCGCCGCCGTCGCCGTTCGTAGGTAAGCCATCGTCTCTCTCTCTTCTCCTTTTCTGTTGCTTGGCCGATCTGTTAATCGGGTATGGTTTCGATTAATTGGTGTTGAAGGGGGACTTGTGTTGTTGCTCCGTTTTGGATTGCCGGCGGTGTTTTGTAGATTGGTTGTGTTGGTGTTGTGGTGCTCGGAATTGGGTAGTTAGACGCGCGGCTGGGGTTGTTAATGGTCGGATGCTTTGCTGTTTTTCCGGCAGCGGGTTTCTGGGCTCGGGTTGTTGAATTGCGAGACCTGTGGCTGTGGGTTCGCTGCTGCTGTGCACAGAACCATTTCCGGTAAGGCCTAGATTCCCTTCCTCTTTAAATTCGGTAATGGTTTTGTGTGTGGGGGTTTTGATGCATTTTTTTTTGCGTGTTGAATGGTGGCAGAATCATTGGGGGGGGTGTTTCTGTAGGTTTGGGTGAACTCCGACGAGGTTGACCGGAATCCGACGAGGCTCGGGTTTTATTCCGGCATTTAACGGTATTACCGATGTTGTGTAATTTGTGTTCATTTATGGCATGTACTTATAATTTCGGATTGGGTTATGTATTATTGGTAATGTATATAATAGAAATCGAGAACGGGAAATATGTGGAATATAACCGGGAGTTTATCGACACGGGTAGAACCATAGGCCGAGAATATTTGGACTCGGGTAAAACCCTTAAGTGGAAATTGGTCCGAATCGGGCCTAGGCCCGGTAATGTGATTTTATAACTTGATTTGATAACCATTGGACTTAGATGGGCTTTAGGCCCGGGGACTCGTTAAGGACATAATGAATGGGCCATAGGCCCTGGAACTATTTATGGACTTAGTTGGGCTTAAGCCCGGTGAACCTTAGGTCCCGATACTCGGAGTTTAGGTGAGAGAAACACCTTGTCGGGCTTAGGCCCGGAAATTATATAATTGGCTAGCTAGGGACGGGTTTAACTCAGTTGAGCATTTAGTGATCATGCATGCACGTTTTGGTTGTAATTGTCTTGTAATATTTGTGTGTGCCGGTATTCAGGCACGGGTAACACCTCGGGAGCTGGAGGATCTGTTTTGGGAAAAGCTCCACAGGACAATCGTCGTTGAGGTGACTTTATACGACTTTTTATGTTTGTATGCATGAGCTTGCTAGATTGGTCTGTTTGAGTTGCATGCCCTATTTGCTGACATGCTGTGATCCGTATTGTGTGCCTATGTGTTCTCTATTTGCTGGTTGAGCATGAGTTTGGATTATTATGGAACATAACATGCAGTGTGATTTTGGGTAATTTGTGTGATGTGCTGTGGGTCGGAGACCCAGATATTTGATTGAGATGAGAATACACACAACCCTGTTAAATCACGATTCTTGGCACACATAAATTCATAATTTGTGAATAAGAATAATGTACTGTAGAAGATAGGCTACTGTGTGCTGATGACCGGTTGGTTCGAGCGGGAAGTATTACCCCTCGGGTTTACATGCGGGTTAGCATGGTATATGCGGTATAGCATATGGGTCTGTGATGACCGGTTTCTACCTCCCTCCTTCTACCTCCCCCTTTCTATCTTCCTCTTTCTCTCTGTCTCTCTCTCTCTCTATGGATATGTTTGGGCTTCGTGCCTGGTTTTTTTGGGCTTATGCCTGGTTGTCTCATGAGACGGGACCGAGCTCGACGCACACAGTAGGGGGCCCTGAATAATAAATGTAATAAGAAAACATAATACACAACTGATGGAAATATAAACTGTTTGCCTTGTGTGGTTGGCATGTTAGTACTGGTTGTTGTATGTTCGCATACTTGTCTTGTATCTCTTCTTTCCTTTCGAACTTGTTTCTGCACACCTACATAATTAGATTTATACTGCTCACTGAGTAGGCGACTCACATAATCGCCAACGTTGTTTTTCAGACTCTTAGTTAGCGTGCAGTCACTTACTATCTTTCCAGAGTACGGACGTGGATATCCCAGCAGGTAGCTGTGCTTCTTCTCCCGGTTGGATCCATAGAGCCGATATGCATTTCATTTACTTAACTATTTTATATTTTATCATGACTTCCGCTGCTTTGGATTTTGATGAGATGTCATTTTGATTTTGATTATTTTATCGGCGGGTAGCCGAGATTTGGTGTTTGATGTTGTATCGGCAGGATGCCAGGTTGACTTGAGGCTTGTTAAGCCGGTTTTGTTTTTGTTCTTTATGACATCTCAGAGTATTAAGAGTTTCTTTCCAGATAATGTTTGTTATTGGATTTCGTGTCCTAGGCTTCAGGGGTATTTTGGTAATTTCCATAAGTTTAAGTATTTTATTATTAAATTGGGACACGGGTGTTTCATCTTGGTAGCGGAGCAGGCTTCAGATCCTTGGTTTTAAAAAAGTGTTTTAAACCTTGTTTTCTAGTGATTTCCGTGTTTAAACCTGTTTCCAGATTTATGACATTGAAAGTGTTTTTTACTCATTTGCATTCATATAGGCGTTGATATGGATCACCAGGGGCAGCACAATGCTGAGGATGACGCCGCTACTCTTGTCTCCGACAATGTGTCGGTGATGCAGGTTCCCGTTGGTCAGGGGAACAATGATGCAGCAGGGAATAATGCTGCAGGTGGAGGATAGAATGTTGTACCACCCGTACCACCTGTTGTGGACCCAGCGTTCCAGCAGTATCAGGCTTTTTTGCAGTGGCAACAGTTCCAGCAACAGCAGCAGGGTGCCCAGCCGGTAGCACCTGTTGCGGCAGGTGGTATGGAGAGTGGTTACAAACATATGGATAAGTCAGCAGTGAAGGAATTCTCAGGTGAAGAGGGCAAAGCCAAGGAGTTTGATGATTGGTTCCGTCAGGTGGAGAATGTCCTGGAGAAGTTCACCTGTGCACCTGAGCAAAGGGTTCAATTTGCGGCACACAAGTTCACAGGGTATGCATTGACATGGTGGCAGGAACTTGTGGCCAACCTACCAAAGCCTGTGGAGATGCCTTGGGAGGATTTCAAGGAGAAATTCTACAAGGAGTTTCTTACTGTTGGTTTTCTGGAGGAGCAGAAGAAGCATTTTCTTGAGGTAAAGCAGGGACTAGATGAGACTGTATCAGCTTTCAGGATCCGATTCAGCATCCTTTTATCTTATGCTAGGGAGTTTGTGCCCGATGAGGTGACTAAGTGTAGGCGGTTTGTTAACGGCTTACGTATTGAGTTGGCGATAGCTGTGGCTGGTGGAGGGCACAAGACTTGGGAGGCAGTTTGTGAGGCTGCTTTTGATGCTGAGAGGGTTCAGTTGATCGAGAAGGAGGCTCGGACAGCCGAGCAGAGGAAGCAGTCATCTGCTTCAGGACAGAAGAGGCAGTATTCTGATGCCGGAGGTGCAGATTATTCTGGTGGACAGGGTTCTTCTTACCAGGGTCCGAAGAAGTTCCGAGGGCAGAGTTATCAGGTTGGACCAGGCAGAACCTCGGGAGGACGGTCCTATCAGTCTGGCTCTCAGGGACGGGGCTTCTCGGCACGGTTCTCGGGTACATGCTGGTATGGCAATAAGCCGGGACACCAGAAGTCATCTTGCTACAAATGGATTAAGGATAATGGTGGCAGCGGTTCCCAGTACACAGTACAGAGTTCCGTGGCTAGTGGTGCTGTTTCTTCTGGTCCGAACAGGGGTGGCGAACAGAAGGGCCGAGGTCGTGGGGGTTCTGGAGCTCCGAACCGCGGGGGTGCAACTCAGTCTGCTGCAGCTCCTAGGGTTTATGCCATCACCCGAGAGGAGGCTGCTGATGCTCCAGAGGTTATAGTAGGTACCTTTATGGTTTTTGGTCAGTATGCATATGCTTTAATTGATCCAGGCTCAACACATTCTTTTGTATCACATGCATTCATGACTACCCATAACATAGAGGATGATAACCTTAGTAGACCCTTGAGAGTCCGTTTACCCACTGGTGATATAGTAGTTTTTGATCGAGTTTGTAGAGATGTATCAATAGAGTATGATAGTGAAAGTTTCCCTTCTGATCTTGCTGTCATGGACTTGGGAGAGTTTGATGTTATCTTAGGCATGGATTGGTTGTCCAGACACCAGGCAGTAGTTGATTGTCGGGCCAGGGAAGTGTCTTTGTCTTCTCTGTTGGGGCGTAGATTGGTGTTCGTTGGAGAGTGAAGAGCTCTATCGGCGTGTTGTATCTCAGCCATCCAAGCTTTTAGGATGATTCGAGAGGGATGTGATGCATTTCTAGCTCATGTGGTCGATTCTTCGGTACCAGTACCTGGAGTGGAGGATATTCCAATTGTTCGAGAGTTTCCCGATGTATTTCCTGATGACTTACCTAGGTTGCGTCCGGAGCGGGAGGTGGAGTATACAGTTGACCTGGTACCGAGATTTGCACCTATTTCTATACCGCCCTACAGAATGGCTCCGATAGAACTTCAAGAGTTGAAGAAACAATTGGAGGAGTTGTTGGATAAGGGTTTCATTAGACCGAGCATCTCACCTTGGGGTGCCCCGGTCTTGTTTGTGAAGATAAAGGATGGCAGTATGAGGATGTGTGTGGATTATAGGCAGTTGAACAAGGTGACTGTGAAGAACAAGTATCCTTTGCCTAGGATCGATGACTTGTTCGATCAGTTGCAGGGTGCATCCGTGTTCTCGAAGATTGACCTGCGATCTGGCTATCATCAGGTTCGGATTGCAGAGCAAGACATACCGAAGACTACATTCCGCAGTCGCTATGGTCATTATGAGTTTGTGGTTGTTCCTTTTGGTCTGACGAATGCACCGGCAGTATTCTTGTGTATGATGCAGCAGGTCTTCCATGAATTTCTGGACCGGTTTGTGGTAGTGTTCATTGATGATATCTTGGCCTACTCGAGTAGTAAGGCCGAACATGAGGACCACTTGAGACAGGTTTTTCAAAGGTTGAGAGAAGAGCAGCTTTATGCCAAGCTCAACAAGTGTGAGTTTTGGTTGGATGAGGTCGCATTTCTTGGGCATATTGTGTCCGGTGAGGGCATTAAGGTGGATCCGGCCAAGATTAAGGCAGTCATGGATTGAGAGCCACCGAAGAGTGTATCTGAGATACAGAGTTTTCTTGGACTTGCTGGTTACTACCGGAGGTTCATTGAGGGTTTTTGCTTGATAGCGGGTCCCATGACTAAGCTGTTGAGGAAAGACTGTACTTTTGCTTGGAATGACAGTTGTCAGAAGAGTTTTGAGGAGTTGAAGAGTCGGTTGACTTCTGCACCAGTTTTGACTGTTCCGAGACCCGGAGTGGAGTACACGGTGTTCAGTGATGCTTCTGGTCTGGGCTTGGGATGTGTTTTGATGCAGGAGGGTCGGGTGATTGCTTATGCCTCCAGGCAGTTGAGAACTCACGAGAGGAACTATCTGACCCATGATCTAGAGTTAGCTGCTGTGGTCTTTGCTTTGAAAATCTGGAGACACCATCTGTACAGTGAGAAGTGTCGGATTTTCACAGATCACAAGAGTTTGAAGTACATCAAGACCCAAAGGGAGCTTAATATGAGGCAGAGACACTAGATTGAGCTTCTGAAGGATTATGATTGTACTATCGAGTACCATCCGGGCAAGGCCAATGTTGTTGCAGATGCATTGAGCCGGAATAGAGTGGCTTCTGCGGATGAGGACCCAGTTTCTTATGCTTTGCCTTCCTTGGTGGAGCTAAGGTCGTTGGATGCACAGTTGGAGGTGGATGTTACTGGGGCGTTGCTTGCCAGTTTGAGCATCCGGCCGACCTTAAGGGATAAGATCATGGAGTTGCAGTATGGTGATCCTCATTTAGCAGAGTTGCGGGATAAGGCTCTCGGTGGAGAGAGTTCCAGTTTCTATGCCCGGGAGGATGGCGCTTTGATGACCGGTGATCGGTTGTGTGTTCCGGATGTCGATGATTTGAGGAGATGGATTACGGATGAAGCGCATGACGCGCCATATGCTATGCATCCGGGTAGCACCAAAATGTACCAGAACTTGAAGAGTCATTATTGGTGGCCCGGGATGAAGAAGGATGTTGCGGAGTTTGTGGCTCGTTGTATGACTTGTCAGCAGGTGAAAGCCAAACATCAGGCTCCTGCCGGCAAGTTGAGATCATTGACTATTCCGCAGTGGAAGTGGGAGCATATCACTATGGACTTTGTCATCGGGTTACCGAGGACCCGGGGTCGACATGATGCCATCTGGGTCACTGTTGACAGGTTGACCAAGTCAGCTCATTTCCTACCGATTCAGCAGACGGATATAGTGGATAAGCTGGCGAGGTTGTATGTTTCAGGTATTGTCCGTCTACATGGAGTTCCATTATCCATTGTGTCGGACAGGGATCCGAGGTTTACTTCCCACTTCTGGAAGAGTTTACAGTCAGCTTTGGGTACTAAGCTGAATTTCAGTACTGCATTCCATCCGCAGACCAATGGGCAGTCGGAGAGAACCACACAGACACTTGAGGATATGCTTAGAGCCTATGTGCTCAATTTCAGTGGTTCTTGGGATGAGACATTACCGTTGGTTGAGTTTGCTTATAACAACGGGTATCACTCTATTATCGGTATGGCGCCTTATGAGGCTTTGTATGGGCGGAAGTGTCGTAGTCCGTTCTGTTGGGATGAGGAAGGTCTAAGACAGGTGATTTGTAACGCCCCGGATTTTATAATTTGATTTTCGGAATTTTCGGAAATTTATTCCAATTTTACCCTTGAAGTATTTCCGAGTTTTAGTCGAGGAAATAAATTATTTTTCTTGGAAATGTCAATTTCCAGTTGAGATTTCTCATGCGTCGGGTTTCGTTGATATCGGAATGTGTTTCGGGGTGAAGCACGGGTCTTGTTGAGTCTTCGATTGAAACTACGTAGTTTTGAAGGTTTAAAATTAAAATTGAAAAAAAAAAACAACAACAACAGCGTGCGTTGACTGAAGGGGGGTTGACCGCGCCTCAGCCCGAAACGACGTCGTTTCAGGGCTGAGCCAGCCAACCTTAAAAGCCTTCTTTCCCTTCTCCTCTTTCTTCTCTTCTTTTTTTTTTTCACTTTCGTTTTCTTTCCGTTGCCCCTGCACTTGCCGCCGCCGCTCCAACGGCCATGTCTCCCCCACAACGTCTCTGTCCTCCACTATCTCCCTTCAACCCTCATTTCTTTCTCTCTTTTTCTTATCTCTTCCTTCTCTCCTCTTTTCAATTCGACACCCACACCATCTCGTCCCCTCTCGTTCCCCTTTCTTCCTCACACAGAGACCGTCGCCGCCACCTCCCCACTTCCTCTTTCCTTTGAGCCACCGCCGTCACAGGTCGAACAGCGAGGATCCGAGGACGACCTGACCTGTGACCGAACCAAGAGACCCGAGAGCGAATTCGGGTGTACGCCGCCATCGCCGTCCGCGACCGAGAAGAGGAGGCCTGTGCGAGGTGCAGCCGCCACCGCGCCGTCGTCGTACTGGTAAGTCTCGCCGTCCCTTGCCCTCCTTTCTCCACTCGTCTCTCTAGGTGGTTAGCGATTCATGGATGGATATGTGTGCGATGATGGTGGCCGGAAATGGTTTGGTGGTGGGCTCGGTAATGCGTGGAGGGGGGTGATTGTTGTGGTCGGATTTTCGACATGGGATGACGAGGGGTTTAGAGGCAGAATGTTGCTGAGGATGCTGTCTTCTTTTGTGGCAGGGTGGCGTTCAATTCCGGCAGGGGGGCTGCGGGTAGAGTTCTGTGCAACACTTTCTCTCCCGGTAAGAATCCGGCACCTTAGTCCTTTTGTTAGTTTGACGTTTATGGGCTGTTGTTGTTGAATGTGGATTTTTGGATTGAGACTAGTTCTGGGCAGCTTGTTGTGGGCTCTTTCCGGATTGCAGTTGCGGTTCTTTGGGGTGTCGGGTTACTGTTCCGGCGAGAGTGACCGGAATCCGGCGAGCGCACACTGTTCCGGCGAGGGCTCGGGAATTTTCCGGCAAAGGCTCGGGTTCTGCCAGCGGACAATATTCCTCGTTTTACGAGTGTTAGACGGTAATTACTATGTTTGTCTCGGTTATGCCATGTATTTAATTTTTGGAAATTTAATTACCAAAATACGTTTATATTTATTCATTTCATGAATTGTGGATTACCGAGAGCGGAGAGAAAAGAGTGTATGGCCGGGAGAACCTACCGACACGAATAGACTTTAGGCCGATTAACCTTGGGCTCGGGATGGCTTTAGGACGGTTTTAGGAAAAACCGAGCCCAGGACCAATAACCTCAATTTGAAGCTTAAGATATTTAATTGGACTTAAAGTACGGACTTAGGACTTAATCACGGAAAATTAAACTCACGGATGTTAAGAACGGGCTCGATGCCCAATTTCATAATCGGTAAAATTATGGACGTAAGAAGGTGGGCCCTCGGCCCGGAATTTGTGATTTAAGATTTAGTGGGCTTTAGGCCGGGAATTTGTTAATTGACTTAAACCAATGAACCTTAGATCCCTAATCGTGGGAGTTATGGAAGAGAAAATATCCTTTAGACCTAGACCCGGAAATCTTATAATTGGATAGTTAGGGTCGGGAAATACTCGATTAGAGAATACCATTAGCATACATACACGTTTTATTCCTAAAAATTGGTTTAGTGATTATATTATGTGCCGGTATTCAGGCACGGGAGATACCTCGGGAGCTGTAGACTCGGATCGGGGAGAAGTCATAACCTACATTTTTGAGGTGACATTACAAGTCTTTATATATATGTCTTGTGAATGCATGTTGGTGTGGTTTGTTTGTTTACTTGCCTTGTTTGCTACATGCGATGATTGGAATTGTATACCTGATTGTTCTCACATGCCTAATTTCTTTATGAAAAACTGCTTTGGTGATAATGTGTGATTATGGGCCGCAGGCCCGGATGAAACAGGGACACTTACAGTGCACACATCCCTGAAAGACATAATGTATCTCAACCGTAATAATGTATGGTTAAGGGCCGCAGGCTCGGATTGGACAGGGACACATACCATTCACACTTCCCTGAAAGGCATAATGTACTTCAACAAAAATGTAAAGTGTAATTAAGAATAAAATACTAAATTCTACTGTGGTGACGGTTGGTAGCCCCGAGGGAGGGTGGGTACCCTCGGGTCACATTATGCTGTTTAGCATGCCCAGGGGATGTAGGTGCACCCCTGGAAGACTTGCACCGGTTAGGTGTGTCTGAGTGCACCCTCAGGTAGCTAGCGGCCACTCGAGATTTATCAGTGGTTTTTGGCCTCAGAATCTACCCCTTCTGAGGTTCGACATTTGGGTTTCACACCCTGATCTGATCAGATACGCTACCGAGACTTGACTCACAGTAGAGGGCCCATAATGATAAAAATAATAATTATAATAATTAAAGTATCACATCAAATCTAAATACTAAGAACAATCATACAATAAGATGATAATGTGTTGGTGTGTGATTCTGATTTGCTTGTATGCTGTACTTGTGCTCGTGAGCTACTCACCCTACGAGCATGACTTCACTTTCATGTATACTTAGACTTTTAATGATCACTGAGTAGGCGACTCACATAATCGCCACCGTTGTTTTTCAGACTTTAGTTAGCGTGCAGTCTCACTTGTACCTTCGACTCGGAGATCAGACGCAGACATTTCAGCAGGTAGTTATGCATCATCTCTCGGTGGGATCCATAGGGCCATATGCATGTTATTTTCTACTTTGATTTTTATTTATTACTTTCTTCTTCCGCTGCATGAGTAATAATTCGAGATGTCATAAATGTTTTACGTTTATACCGGCAGTTAGCCGGAGTTGATTTTGTGATATTATGTCGGCGTGATGCCGTGATGGCTTACTACTTGTTAAGCCGGTTGATCTCATTTACTTTTATGACATCTCATTGTTAATACATTTTCATGGAAAATGTTTGTATGACGAAGCATTGGTTTTTGTACCCCGGGTTCCAAAGAGTATTTTGGTAACTCTTTTTCATTTAATTATTTTATTTTTATTTAATTGGGGTACGGGCTTCCACAGTTGGTAGCGGAGCGGGCTTCAGATCTTTGGGTTTTCAAGTGATTTTTCCCTGTGCATAAGCCTGTTCCAGAATTATAATTTCTAAAAAAAAAAATGTTTTTCAACTTGTTTGCATTCATATAGGCGTTATTATGGATCCACCGCAAGACATGCACAATGCTGAAGGATAAGATGAATTTTAATAAATAGAAGATGTTAATGTTTGCTTCAAGGAGCATTCATATAAGCGGAATTTATGCCATAAATAAGTGAAAATACAGATACTATTAATATTGATAATACTAGAAATACAAAGGGAAATATTACAACGATTTTGATATTTTATTTAAATGGAAAATACATCTAACGGTTCGGAACGACGTTGACACGGAAGCTGTTGGGATCGCTGTTGATGTTGACCGTGACTCTGTCGCTCCACGAGAGCCACATGCCGCCTCTGTCGCGCTGGCCAGGAATCTCGACCCGGTTAGCTTGAGGGAATCGGAGAGGGATAAGACCGTGATCGTCCCGAGGTTGCCACTGCGTCTCCGTCAGAAGAACCATATTCGGTTTGTACTGGTTCTTCAAGTCCCTCAGCGTACGTGTGAACTCTTGAGCGCGCCTTGCAACTCCTCTACAATTCCACACCAGCAGCCGTACCTTTGGCCAAGTTGGAGGTAGACGCATCATTCTGGGTATGCCCTGAGCCGTCATCGAGAGCTGGTAGTAAGCGCCTTGCTCCACCTTCTGGCAAGTGGACTCTAGGTTGAACTCCTGAAGCCTGTCGGAGATGAAGAACATCACGGAGTTTGCCGATCCGTAGTAGGATGTCCTCAGAGTGCCGCAATCCTCCAGGTAGATCACCTCTTCCATTGGAGTGACAAAGAACTGCGATGAGTAGAGCTCGTCGATGAATACCAGTCGGGGCATCCTGCCGAGCTCGTTTGGTAGTTCTTCGGCACGTTCATTGACCATACTGTAGGCCAGTCGGTTCCTTCTGCCAAGGTTGGCACCTTCAACAAAGAAAACTGATGATGGGGCAGGCATTGTGTTTGGGCGAGTAGGTGTTTCGTTTTTCCTGAGTTTGGGGTTTCGTAGTCTGGGCGTAGGATTGCCTTAAAAATGCTTTGATGAATTACCTCTCACCACACCGTCTTTTATAACCTTAGGAGGAGCGTGCTTATTACGTTCGAATTTCAAGTTTCCGCGTTTTGAAATTTTACCGTTGCCTCATTTATTGCTTCGACACGCTATGTGTTTGTTGTTCGGGCAATAAATGCCAGAGGTTATCAGTCCTTCTCTACCTTACAATTTCCAATTTCCCGGGCTACCTCATTTAAGTCTCCTTAAGACTTGTTCCTACATCTTTGTCACATGCACTCGTGACCGTTGTGGCTAGACCGTGTGGACCACACCTCGAGTAGAGTGCGTGCGCGACAAGCTTACAGCTGTTCGGATAGCGTGGAGAGATGCGAGACGAGACGGACATTTTTGGCTCATACGGACAATTGTGGACAAGTGGGTAATGTGTCTTTCGAGGGACACAGGACGCTCCCGTGATCATCGCTTGCCAGTTAACGGGTATCTTTTTTTCACGAGGCTAACAGACGCCACCGTTAACTGTGTATGATACGTTTTCGGGATCGAGGATGTTCACGATCGATCTAGGGTGCCGAATATGGAAACTTGCTTTGTTGTAATCTCTTAATGTTTTGACTTTATTAAACGAGTTTTAGTTCGTTTATAGTTTAATTTCATATAATTATTACTGGTTTTAATCTGTATAACACGGGATTTTGTAACAGAAGAATTTCGATTTTAGAAGAAAGCTTATTTTATTGATTTCATAACATTTTACAACAAAAGGAAAAGCACTCTACGGAGTTACATGATGTTTCAGATCGGTTACAAGTTTCTGTATATTCGCGACCTGAGAAGAGAGTCCCATACAGGCCAGTTCAATTTGCATCACTGCAGTGTGGACCTTCTTCAGTGAAGTGTCCAGTTGCTTCGTTATTTGCAATGGTGTGCTGGACTCAGCTGTTGCCTTGCCTTTCCTATCTTTTGTATTCTTATTACCAGAAGGTCCTTCCTTACTTACACGCTTCTTTCGCCGTCTTGGGGGAACCACCATATGCTCCTTCAGGCCGATGATGTTGGTCTTGAACCGCTTCTTAGGAGGTTCTTCATCGGAGCTTGTCGGGAAAGCCCTACCACCGATGTAACTGTTATCCTCTGAGTCAGAGGTAGTACGGGATCTTAGTGGTGAGTCCATGGTTGTGTGTGAGTTCTCAGTTATTAGGTTCGGTTTATATAAGCGGAGGAAACATCGCTTAAGGGTATAAGCGATATCTCGCGTTGAGTTCGGACATCTGGTGGAGAATACCAGAAACTTATCGTGGTAGGACCTACAGACTTAATGATTGAATTTCGAGGACGAAATTCTTTTTAAGGTGGGTAGAACTGTAACGCCCCGGTTTTTCGTTTTAGGGTTTATAAAAAAAATTCCGGATTTCGGTAATTGAAATAAAAATTTATTTTCCCATTGGATTTATCAATTTTAAGCGGTAATATGTCGCTTTTGAGCTTTGTCGGACATAAAACGAGTTTCGGGATGAAACACGGCGTTTAACGTAGTTTCGGTTTAAACCACGTCGTTTTACGTTTAAAAAAAAAAAAGGGTCAACCCGGCGAGTTGACCAAGCCAAACCAGACGACACGTCGTCTGGCTGGCTAGGTCAAGCTCAGCCTAGGCGCACCCCTCTTTTTCTTCTTTTCTTTCTTTCTTTTCTCCTTCTCCTTCTTTCTTTTCTTCCTGCCGTTACTTCCCCACTCAGCCGCCGGCTGCAACGGCTATGTCCCCCACACCTCACCTTCAATCATGCCAACAACGGCATGATACTCACCACCTCTCCCTTTTCCTTTCCGATTTCTTCTCCTTCTTCCACTCTCCTCCCCATTCCAGTTCTTGGTTCTGGGATACAAACCTCCTTCCTCTCTCGCTCGGTCGCTGCCACGCGGTACTTCTCTTTCGTTTACGCGCCGCCATACTCACGAGCCAGAGAGACGTCTTCTGTCGCCACGAGTTTGCGACGAGCAAGCCAATCGGGTTTAAGTCGGCGCCGGTGGAGAACTCGAGGACGAGCTCGGGCCCCATTAGCGCTGCCGCCTTCACTGGTAAGCGTTGCCCACCCATTCTCTTCTTCCTTTGACGCCGCTACCACTGCAACCCAAGAGAGGGCTACCAAGGCGAACGCGACTACACACGAACGGCCGCGGGGCACCGCTGTCCGCTGTTATTGGGGTAAGTCGCCGACTCGCCCTCTTTCTTTTCTTTTGATTCTTTTCGATTCGAGTTGGGTGTGCGGGATCGAACCATATCGGGTTCTGTGTTTTGTTAAATTGTTGATGGTGGTTGCGGCTATATTTTCCGGGCATGTTGGGGTTCTTGGTGACGGTATTACCTCTTTTGTGTTGCTTCAGTGGCGTGTGCAACTGAGTTGGGATCGGTGGTGGTCGGACCTGTTGTGGTCTTGGCTGTGGCGCTCGGTCGGGTCGGTCGTGATGTACGGTGGGCAGGCGTGGTTGCTGCCGGACTTGTGTGGGATGACGCTGGATTGATCTAGCAGGCGAAGCGTGGACTTAGGTTGGGCTCCGGGCAAGTTGGCAGTGATTTTTCCGGGTAAGCCTTACTTAGCCAAATCTCCATTTCAATTAGTGTTGATACTTCTGTGAATATGGGAAAAAGAAAAAAAAAATAAGGAATTGGAATTCTGTGGGTTGTGTATTGAATTGAGTTTTGGTGTTGGATGATTGTTGGGATGATGGCAGTTGTTTGTTGGTTAGTTTTTGGACTCCGGTGAAATTCCGGCGAGGTGACCGGAATCCGGCGAGCGCGCACTGTTCCAGCGAGGGCTCGGGAATTTTCCGGCGAAGGCTCGAATTCTGCCCAACGGATAGATTGTCTCGTTTTACGAGTGTTAGACGGTAATTACCTATGTTTGTCTCGGTTATGCCATGTATTTAATTTTTGGAATTTAATTACCAAAATACGTTTATATTTATTCATTTAATGAATTGTGGATTACCGAGAGCGGAGAGAAAAGAGTGTGTGGCCGGGAGAACTTACCGACACGAATAGAATTTAGGCCGATTAACCTTGGGCTCGGGATGGCTTTAGGACGGTTTTAGGAAAAACCGAGCCCAGGCCCATTAATCTCAATTTGAAGCTAGAAGGTTTTAAATGGACTTAAAGTTACGGACTTAGGACCTAATCACGGATAACTAAATTCACGGACATTAAGAACGGGCTCGAAGCCCAATTTCATAATCGGTAAAATATGGACTTAAGGAAGTGGGCCCTCGGCCCGGAATTTGTGATTAAGGATTTAGTGGGCCTTAGGCCCGAGAATTTGTTAATTGACTTAAACCGATGAACCTTAGATCCCTAATCGTGGGAGTTATGGAAGAGAAAATATCCTTGTGGACTTAGACCCGGAAATCTTATAATTGGATAGTTAGGGTCGGGAGATACTCGATTAGAGCATACCATTAGCATACATACACGTTTTATTCCTAAAATTGGTTTAGTGATTATATTATGTGCCGGTATTCAGGCACGGGAGATACCTCGGGAGCTGTAGACTCGGATCGGGAAGAAGTCATAATCTGCATTTTGAGGTGACATTACAAGTCTTTTTATATATGTTTTGTGAATGCATGTTGGTGTGGTTTGTTTGTTTACTTGCCTTGTTTGCTACATGCGATGATTGGAATTGTATACCTGATTGTTCTCACATGCCTAATTTCTATATGAAACACTGCTGTGAAATATAACATGTAATATGGGCCGCAGGCCCGGATGAAACAGGGACACTTACACTTCACACTTCCCTAAAAGACATAACATACTTCAACAGAAATGTAAAAGTGTAATTAAGAATAAAATACTAAATTCTACTGTGGTGTCGGTTGGTAGCCCCGAGGGAGGGTTGGGTACCCTCGGGTCACATTATGCTGTTTAGCATGCCCAGGGGATGTAGGTGCACCCCTGGAAGACTTGCATCGGTTAGGTGTGTCTGAGTGCACCCTCAGGTAGCTAGCGGCCACTCGAGATTTATCAGTGGTTTTTGGCCTCAGAATCTACCCCTTCTGAGGTTCGACATTTGGGTTTCACACCCTGATCTGATCAGATGCGCTACCGAGACTTGACTCACAGTAGAGGGCCCATAATGATAAAAATAATAATTATAATAATTAAAGTATCACATCAAATCTAAATACTAAGAACAATCATACAATAAGATGATTATGTGTTGGTGTGTGATTCTGATTTGCTTGTATGCTGTACTTGTGCTCGTGAGCTACTCACCCTACGAGCATGACTTCACTTTCATGTATACTTAGACTTTTAATGATCACTGAGTAGGCGACTCACATAATCGCCACCGTTGTTTTTCAGACTTTAGTTAGCGTGCAGTCTCACTTGTACCTTCGACTCGGAGATCAGACGCAGACATTTCAGCAGGTAGTTGTGCATCATCTCTCGGTGGGATCCATAGGGCCATATGCATGTTATTTTCTACTTTGATTTTTATTTATTACTTTCTTCTTCCGCTGCATGAGTAATAATTCGAGATGTCATAAATGTTTTACATTTATACCGACAGTTAGCCGGAGTTGATTTTGTGATATTATGTCGGCGTGATGCCGTGATGGCTTACTACTTGTTAAGTCGGTTGATCTCATTTACTTTTATGACATCTCGTTGTTAATACATTTTCATGGAAAATGTTTGTATGACGAAGCATTGGTTTTTGTACCCCGGGTTCCAAAGAGTATTTTGGTAACTCTTTTTCATTTAATTATTTTATTTTTATTTAATTGGGGTACGGGCTTCCACATGATTGGTCCAGACCTAGTCCAGGAGACTGTTGATCAAATCGAGGTGGTTAAGCAGTGCATGAGAGCTGCTCAGGATCGGCAAAAGAGTTTTGCCGATAAGCATCGTCGGGAGATGGAGTACAGTGTAGGCGACAGAGTTTTCCTCCGTGTTGCTCCCTGGAGAGGTGTTATCCGGTTTGGGAGGAAGGGCAAGTTGAGCCCTCGTTATATTGGTCCTTATGAGATCATGGAGCGGATTGGTCCGCTGGCCTACAGGTTGGCTTTACCGGAGGAGCTGTCGAGCATACATGATGTATTCCATGTTTCGATGCTGAGGCGTTATCGGTCTGATCCTAGTCATGTTGTATCCCCGACAGAGGTGGAGGTTTCTGAGGATTTGACCTATGTTGAGGAGCCGGTGGAGATTTTGGCTCAGGAGGTGCGGCAGTTGCGGAGTCGTACCATTCCTATGGTTCGGGTTAGAAGGAGCCGTCATTCCCCGAATGAGGCTACTTGGGAGGTTGAGTCCCATATGCGGGAACAGTATCCCCATTTGTTTTGATGTTTCATATCTTGTAATTTCGAGGACGAAATTTCCTTAAGTGGGGTAGAACTGTAACGCCCCGGATTTTTATAATGGGATTTTTGGAATTTTTCGGAATTTTTATTCCAATTTTGCCCTTGGGGTATTTTTGAGTTTTAGTCGAGGAAATAAATTATTATGCCTTAGAAATGTCAATTTTAAGTTGGTATTGTCCATGGTTGGGGTTCCGTGGGAAACGAATTCGAGATCGGGGTGAAACGCGATGTTTAACGTGGTTCATATTGAAACTACGTCGTTTTGGAAAAGAAAGAAAAAAAAAAGAGAGCACGTTGACCAGACAGGGGGTTGACCGCGCCTAAGCGGACGACGGGTTGTCCACTAGGGCGGCCAAACCCTAGCCCGAGCCTCTCTTTTACTCCTTCTTTTCTCCTTCTTTTCCCCTCTTTTTCTTTTTCTTCCTGTCGCCGCTCCCTCCACCCTTCTCTCTCCTTCCTCTTCCTCTTTCTCCCTCTCATCCCCCTCTTCCACGAATTACCACCCCGATTCCCTCTTTCCCCTTGGCTTTACTTCTCTCTTTTGGTCCAGCTGCTCGCACGACGTCGTCGCCGCCGAACCTCTACGCAGCGTCGGGGTCGAGTTCACGACGAGCTGCCGTGCCTTTGGATTCCATGCTGCCGCTGCCGTCACCGAATGAAGAACTGGGTAGGGGGGGCAGAGAACTCGTGGTCGAGTTCAGGTGTGCGCCACCGTCGCCGTTTGTAGGTAAGCCATCGTCTCTCTCTCTTCTCCTTTTCTGTTGCTTGGCCGATCTATTAATCGGGTATGGTTTCGATTAATTGGTGTTGATGGGGGACTTGTGTTGTTGCTTCATTTTGGATTGCCGGCGGTGTTTTGTAGATTGGTTGTGTTGGTGTTGTGGTGCTCGGAATTGGGTAGTTGGACGCGCGGCTGGGGTTGTTAGTGGTCGGATGCTCTGCTGTTTTTCCGGCAGCGGGTTTCTGGGCTCGGGTTGTTGAATTGCGAGACCTGTGGCTGTGGGTTCGCTGCTGCTGTGCACGGAACCATTTCCGGTAAGGCCTAGATTCCCTTCCTCTTTAAATTCGGTAATGGTTTTGTGTATGGGGGTTTTGATGCGTTTTGTTTGCGTGTTGAATGGTGGCAGAATCATTGGAGGGGTGTTTCTGTAGGTTTGGGTGAACTACGGCGAGGTTGACCGGAATCCGGCGAGGCTCGGGAATTTTCCGGCGAGGCTCGGGATTTTTCCGGCGAAGGCTCGGGTTTTATTCCGGCATTTAACGGTATTACCGATGTTGTGTAATTTGTGTTCATTTATGGCATGTACTTATAATTTCGAATTGGGTTATGTATTATTGGTAATGTACATAATAGAAATCGAGAACGGGAAATATATGGAATATAACCGGGAGTTTACCGACACGGGTAGAACCATAGGCCGGGAATATTTGGACTCGGGTAAAACTCTTAAGTGGAAATTGTTCTGAATCGGGCCTAGGCCCGGTAATGTGATTTTATAACTTGATTTGATAACCATTGGACTTAGATGGGCTTTAGGCCCGGGGACTCGTTAAGGACATAATGTATGGGCCATAGGCCCGGGAACTATTTATGGACGTAGTTGGGCTTAAGCCCGGTGAACCTTAGATCCCGATACTCGGAGTTTAGGTGAGAGAAACACCTTGTCGGGCTTAGGCCCAGAAATTACATAATTGGCTAGCTAGGGACGGGTTTAACTCAGTTGAGCATTTAGTGATCATGCATGCACGTTTTGGTTATAATTGTCTTGTAATATTTGTGTGTGCCGGTATTCAGGCATGGGTAACACCTCGGGAGCTGGAGGATCTATTTTGGGAAAAGCTCCACAGGACAATCGTCGTTGAGGTGACTTTATACGTCTTTTTATATTTGTATGCATGAGCTTGCTAGATTGGTCTGTTTCAGTTGCTTGCCCTGTTTGCTGACATGCTGTGATCCGTATTGTGTGCCTATATGTTCTCTATTTGCTGGTTGAGCATGATTTTGGATTATTATGGAACATAACATGCGGTGTGATTTTGGGTAATTTGTGTGATGTGCTGTGGGTCGGAGACCCGGATATTTGATTGAGATGAGAATACACACAACCCTGTTAAATCACGATTCTTGGCACACATAAATTCATAATTTGTGAATAAGAATAATGTACTGTAGAAGATAGGCTACTGTGTGCTGATGACCGGTTGGTTCGAGCGGGAAGTATTACCCCTCGAGTTTACATGCAGGTTAGCATGGTATATGCGGTATAGCATATGGGTCTGTGATGACCGGTTTCTACCTCCCTCCTTCTACCTCCCCCTTTCTATCTTCCTCTTTCTCTCTGTCTCTCTCTCTCTCTCTATGGATATATTTGGGCTTCATGCCTGGTTTATTTGTGCTTATGCCTGGTTGTCTCATGAGACGGGACCGAGCTCGACGCACACAGTAGGGGGCCCTGAATAATAAATGTAATAAGAAAACATAATACACAACTGATGGAAATATGAACTCTTTGCCTTGTGTGGTTGGCATGTTAGTACTGGTTGTTGTATGTTCGCATACTTGTCTTGTATCTCTTCTTTCCTTTCGAACTTGTTTCTGCACACCTACATAATTAGATTTATACTGCTCACTGAGTAGGCGACTCACATAATCGCCAACGTTGTTTTTCAGACTTTTAGTTAGCGTGCAACCACTTACTATCTTTCCAGAGTACGGACGTGGATATCCCGGTGGGTAGCTGTGCTTCTTCTCCCGGTTGGATCCATAGAGCCGATATGCATTTCATTTACTTAACTGTTTTATATTTTATCATGACTTCCGCTGCTTTGGATTTTGATGAGATGTCATTTTGATTTTGATTATTTTATCGGCGGGTAGCCGGGATTTGGTGTTTGATGTTGTATCGGCAGGATGCCGAGTTGACTTGAGGCTTGTTAAGCCGGTTTTGTTTTTGTTCTTTATGACATCTCAGAGTATTAAGAGTTTCTTTCCAGATAATGTTTGTTATTGGATTTCGTGTCCTGGGTTTCAGGGGTATTTTGATAATTTCCATAAGTTTAAGTATTTTATTATTAAATTGGGACACTGGTGTTTCATTAATTGCCTGAACAAAGGAAAGAATGTCAGGTATGGAGTACGTCCCAATCTCCGTCCTCTCAAAGACCCATGCATTTCGCCAACTCCATAATTTCCAGAGAGTGACAGCAAAAGTAATATGCTAGTCCGCCAATCCTGGGAAACAAGATTGTGGTGATATGTTCCGTTGAAACCAAGACACAAACGAGCCGGCAGTAAAGGAAGACCATTGTGGAGTAGAGACCAACTTCCTCCACACATGCTGAGCCCGCCAACAGTCTCTGAACACATGAAGCATATTCTCTGTTCTACCAGGACAAGACGAGCAGACACAGGAATCGGTAAAATGTCTCCGGTATCTCATCTCATTCGTAAGCAGCTTACCATGGGCCACAAGCCAGAGGACGGAGCGAACCCGCTGGGGTCCTGGCCAGTGCCACACCATACGTCACAACTTGTCCATAGGGTTCCATGTATGTCGAGACAGCAAAGAGTAAGCAGATTTAGCCGTGAAAAAACCAGAATTAGAGCAGCCCCAAGATATAGAGTCAGAGTGACCCGATATAGGAGGTAGCATGGCAACTACCTTGAGGGCAAAATCCCTAGGTAAAAAAGAGGAGAATAGGTTGCAATCCCATTCCCCCGAGGCTGTAAGAAACCTAGACACTGACCAATCTAACTGAACCGCCGGAATATTCCCAATCACATAAGCACTTAATGGCCCCTCACAGTCATCCACCCACCAATCAGTCCAGAAACAAACTTGAGAACCATTCCCAAGCACCCATTTGACCCCTTGCTGTACCGTCAGCCAGAGTTTGGCCAAGGCTCGCCAATCATGAGACATGTCCTTCCTGTCATTGAGAACTACCCTCTCAGCTTGAGTACAAAGGTACTTAGCAAAAAATACAGAACTCCACAGGCCAGGTTCTCTAGACATAAGCTTCCAATAGAGTTTCATAAGGAGAGCATCATTAAATAAAGATAAATCTTTAAGTCCAGCACCACCCGCCTCTTTGGGTTGACAAACCGCATCCCAATTAATGAAATGCACTTTACAAACCTCATGTCTGTCACCCCAAATAAAATCTCTGCATAACTTCTCAATGGAAGAACACACCTGCTTCGGGAGTTTTATGGACTGCATGGTATACACAGGCAACGCACTTAAAACCGATTGACAAAGGGTAATATGCCCGGCCAAGGAAAGTTGATCCACCTTCCAACCAGCCAGCCGATGTTGAACAGCTTCAATTAAATGCGAATAAGTCTGCCTGGTTATGCGACCCTGATATAGGGGAACTCCGAGAAACATACCTAGGTCCTCCGTAACACTGAAACCACTGTGAAAAGCAAGGTCCCGTCGTGTATCAGCATCCACATTCCGAGAGAAGAAAATACGGGTCTTAGCTAAGCTCACTTTTTGTCCAGAGAAGGCACTAAAAGTATCCAAGTAATCCTTAACAACCAACAATTGATCCACCGAAGCCTCAACAAAAAGGATCATGTCATCTGCAAACAGTAAGTGAGATATCAATGGACCACCCCGCCTAGCCTGAATAGGCTTCCACCGTCTTTCCGTAACCCGCCTCTGAATAAGGTGTGACAAACGTTCCAGGCATAAAACAAAAAGATATGGGGATAAAGGATCTCCTTGTCTAACTCCCCGCGAGGGTCGGAAAGAGGAAGTAGGAGAACTATTCCACAACACACTCATACATGTCGTGGAGACACACTGCATCATAAGGGACGTTAAAGATGGAGGAAAACCACAGTCGGTCAAAGTAGCCTCTAAGAATCTCCAATCTACTCTGTCATAAGCCTTCTCCAAGTCCACCTTGATAGCCATGAAACCCCTAGTACTCCGCATATTACGCATGGTGTATATCAATTCCCTAGCAATCACAACATTATCCACAATCTGGCAGCCGGGAACAAAACTACATTGAAAAGGACCCACCAATAGTGGTAGAGCCCCCTTAATGCGATTCACAATGACCTTAGTAATGATCTTAAATAAGACATTACAAAGACCAATGGGTCTAAATTGAGCCACCGTTTCAGGAACCTCCATCTTCGGTAATAATACAAGAAATGTCTGATTGACTTGATCTACAGATTGAGCAGAGAAAACCTGGGAGACAAAACAAACCACATCATATCCAACAACCTCCCACTGATTTTGGTAAAAACAAGCCTGAAAACCATCCGGGCCAGGAGCTTTAAAAGTCCCCATCTGAAACACTGCATTCCTCACTTCCAATGGTGAAATCGGAGCTTCTATATTGGAGACCATGGACACAGGTAATTGTGGGAAAGCTCCTACAATCGGAAAACCCGCCCCTAGAGATAGATCCCGCAAAAAGAGAAGTTGATAGAATTGCAACACCATGGCTTGCAACTTTACGGGATCCTCAGTCCAAACCCCCTCATCATTTAATAGCCGAGAGATACGATTCCTTCGTCTCCGGATCAGTGTGGTAGTGTGAAAGAATTTAGTATTCCTATCCCTATATACAAGCCACTGAGACCTTGATTTTTGAAACCATAGGATTTCTTCCTGCTGTAAAACCAAGTTATACTCATCAGTAAGCTTTCTCTCCAAATTATAAAGGAATGGGTTACCACTCAAAGATAAAGCACGTTGGACTCCACCCAATCGTGCAAGAAGCTTTCGTTTTCTACGAAAAATGTCCCAAAAAACATGCTTGTTCCAGGTCTGCAGCGAACCAGCAAGATTAGAGAGCTTGATTGGGAGTTCATGTCCAACAACCCACTGCTCTCGTATCAAGCGTCAAAAATCAGAATGGGATGTCCATGCATATTCAAACCTGAAAGGTCGGCGGTTAGCACGCCCAACCGGAACCTGAGGAAAAAGAGAGATGGGGTGATGATCGGACTTCACCCGAGGTAAATGAAACACCGACGCTTCAGGGAAAAACTGCACCCATTCCGGATTGACCAACACTCGATCAAGCCACTCAAACACACACCCCAAATCCAATTCCTGACCTCTCCACATGAACATAGGACCTGTGAACCCAATGTCCACCAATCCACATCCATCCATCCATGCTCTAAATCGCGCACAATGTTGTGGATTAATAGGGGCACCTCTTTTTTTCTCCGAGGCAGCCAACACCTCATTAAAATCGCCCATGACCGCCCATGGACCCTGAATTGACCCAGGAAGTTGTGTCAATTAAGCAAAGCACTCCTCTTTTAACATCGGATCTGGATTCACATAGACAACCGTTAGAAACCACGAGCCCCTAGCGGATAGAATCTCCATATGAATGAATCCGGCCTGATGACTAATAACACGGACTTGGTCACCCCCATTTCTCCAAAGAGCCCATAAGCCGCCTGAAAAACCCACCGCATCCACACGAAAACTAATGTCAAAACCCCACGAACGAATCACTTGAGTCACACGGTCACCACTAACCCGTGGTTCAGCAACCAACACAATTTAGATATGATTAACATGCACCAAATCCAACAAAACATCGCGAGCCCGGGAGCTAGCTGCTCCCCTAATATTCCAATACAGAGTCCGCATAAACAATAATCCCAGAAAAGTATGGAACTCCATACAGATACATACCAATTAGGTAGACTTATGCGAAGATACCCCAAGACTAGTTAGAGCATCTCGCACCATCTCAACATCAGACACATAAGCCTGGTCCCTCTCCACCAACACAGTGTCCACCACGCCTTCCATCGGAACCAAGTGCTGCACCACATCCGGCACCAAATCGCGGCCACGAACAGGAGGTTCAATCGAAACCACCCCCGATGCGACTGGGCGGGAGGAACCAGTGACCGGAAGCGAGGGAGTAGGATCGCTCACATGGTTCAGACCCGCTAAAACAGCCGCCCCCATGGCATTAAACCGAGGAAAGGACACACCTCCCCTACCTGCTGATGACACATTCACCAAAGACACCTCAGACCTGCTAGCCACCTGGGGAGTTACCTTTGACCCTGCCTCCTGTATTGGTTGCTCGATAACACTCATAGGGTCTTTACCCTTGGTAACTTTTGATGACCCTGAGAGCGCCCTAGGAACAACAACCTGCTGCCCCGACTTCGAACGTTGAACCCCCTCGTGACTAAAAACAGTGTCACCTTGTTGATCATCAGTAAGGATCACAAAATGGCAACCCATGTCTTGATGACCATCCACAGTTAATGCTGACACCTCCCTCCCTACGCGACGAGGCTGTTCTTGGCTCTGTCCCATACTGTCACCCCGGGAAACATGAGCAGGAATCTCACCCTCCTGGAGATCATGTAAAGCAGCGAAACGGGACCCAGATTGCAATCCTTGCACCCCAAATGAAGATGCAGAGGGGCCCATTTTGGAACCCGTGGGAAGACCTCAGCGTTTCTTCTGAGCTAACATCCACGGTCCATGGTTCGCTGACAGCTCAGGACGCTCATCCACAATCTCTGTACCTGCCCCAGCACCTGCCGCAATGTTGACCCTGAAGCTGGTAGGGTCATTGGTAATGTTAACCCTGATGCTATCATTCAACGAGAACCACATACCGCCCGAGTTGTTTTGGCCGTGAAGCTCGAACCGGTTTGCTGGAGGAAAACGAAGAGGTATGACACCGTGATCGTCTTCAGGCTGCCATTGGGTCTCCGTGAGCAGAACCATGTTAGGCTTGTACTGGTTCTTCAGATCTCTCAAGGTACACGAAAACTCCTGGGAACGCCTAGCGATTCCTCTGCAGTTCCACACCAGTAGACGGGCCTTTTGCCAAATTGGAGGTAACCGAGTTACTCTGGGCATGCTCTGGGCAGTCATCGAGAGCTGGTAGTAGGTGCCTTGGTCCAGGAATTGGCAAGTAGGCTCTAGGTTGAATTCCTGAAGTTTTCAGAAATGAAAAACATGACGAAATTGGCCGAGCCGTAGAAGGAGGTCCTCAAGGTGCTTTGATCCTCTAGGAAGAACGTCTCTTCCATGGGATTGACAAAGAACCTAGAGGAGTAGAGTTCGTCGACGAAGACCAGACGAGGCATCCTGCTGAGCTTGTTTGGTAGTTCCTTAGGATGCTCGTTTATCAGGCTGTTGTTTGGTAGTTCCTTAGGATGCTCGTTTATCAGGCTGTAGGCCAGCCGATTCCTCCTTCCTAAGGAGGCACCCTCAACGAAAAAGACAGATGATGGAGCAGGAATTTTGTCTCGACGTGTTTTGTGTGTTTTTATCTCTGAACGTGATTTACAAATCTCTCTTTTAAAATGCTTTTTGATTATTTGCTTTACACTACTTTGCATTTTATAGAGATATGATTACCGTTTTGTTTTTCAAATTCTAGACCCCACCTATCCCCGGGAAAGTCTAAAAGATTTTTTCGGTGATCGGTAAAGAAGATTTCTTTTTACAAAGCTCCAAACCGTTTTTATTCTTCAAGACGTTGCTTTTTGAAAATTTTGTCGTTGCCTCATTTATTGCTTCATCACTTTGTTTGTTTTCTAGCTGCAAACACGAGTGTTTTTCAGCTCACTTCTAACTCACAATTTTCTTTCGCCCAGGCTATCTTGGCTTTTTTTTTTTATGGCTCTTTCTATACCTTCTACGCCTTCTATCACTTCCATCAGAGGCCAACGTGGCCAGATTGATGGGACGATACCTCGAGTACGGTGCATGTGCGACAATGAAACGCCCCGACCCGTATTTACCGTACACAGTAAACACGTGCCGGAACTGTGACGACCCAACCAAGCCAAGCCCAGTATACAATGTATACAATAGAAACTCGGGCTCAACAGCCCAAAATAAAAACATCAATAACAACATAATCGGCCCAATGGCCTAACAATAACAATATAATGCACAGCGGAAGACTTAATAACTCACAAGGACACTGTATGCGACACATGATGCAAACTATGGATCCAAGTCCTGTCCAAGGGATAACGCCGCAGCCTGTCTGGAATGCACCAAACCTGTACAACAAATAATCCATCCTACGGGATGAAAGCCCGCAGGTGAGGGGTGAGTCCGAAGTGCTCACCGACGAAGGATAGACAATCAATATGCAACACTAAAATTACTCAAGGTCGAAAACAGGCAAAAACAGCCAAAATAAACTAATCCAAAGTCTCAACTAAAATTCCAATTTCCAATTTTATCTTTCTGGGTCACGGATAAGCTAAGGGTCAGACCTGGTTCTCAACACATTCTGGGTGCCAAACCAAATCCAAGAGAACCCAGGGATCGACATCCCAAAAATACGAACCCAGGGATAGACATCCCAAAAATAATCACGGGAAAGACATCCCAAGCATAGACATGCTTATCACATGTAACCCAGGTCATGGCCACCACAAAACGGTCTTAAACCATCGAGTCGTACCACTACTTACCACGTGACAATTATATTATCATCATCAAAACCAAACCACAGGGATCAACATCCCTAACCAAAATACCGGGATAGACATCCCTATCCAAAATCAAGGATCCACATCCTTATCGTAATTTATTATTTATTCCATTATTCTTATGGCCAAAGACACGAAAATAAATATCCAAAACCCGACGCACGGGGATAAACATCCCAAAAACCAAATCAAAATACTGGGGTAAACATCCCGACAACAATCACAACAAATGCAACAACCAACAGTGCAATAAACATCAAACATAATAACCGAGTAATACAGGCACATACTGAAGGAAATCCATCCTCACCTTGGCCGATTACTCAACTCCGGAGACAATGACCGGTCCCAAGCCGGCTCTTCGGGAAACTGCCCGATATCCAAACCTATACGACAAAACAATATACTCACATAAATGCACATAATCGGTATGCTATGATGCCAAAACTGCGAAATAACCCATCCCGGTTCATATCCTTTATTATTTTCCTTTACCGAAAATATTATACCGTACGTATATCCGAATATAATTTCGGTACCATACTGTAATTAAAACTTTTTTCAAAATATTTTTCATAAATTAATTATACTTTTCCCAAAATATAATCACCATAATTTTCCCATAAAAATAATAACGTATTTATAATTTCCAGAAAATATATATAGTATTTATCTTTTTCCTAAATATATATATATATATATATATATATATATATATATATATATATATATATATATATATATTCCACAACCATAATTTTCCAGGAAAAATAATGAAACGCCCCGACCCGTATTTACCGTACACAGTAAACACGTGCCGGAACTGTGACAACCCAGCCCAACAAGGCCTAGCATACAGTGTAAACAACCATAACTCGGCCCAACGGCCCAAAATAGTAAAACATCATAAATAATAAATCTCGGCCCAATGGCCCAACAACAATAACAATATGCACAGCGGAAGACTTAAACTCACTAACACTGTATGCGACACATGCAACCTATGGATCCAAGCCCGTCCAAGGGATAACGCCGTAGCCTGTCGGGTATGCACCAAGCCTGTACATCAAACAACTCATCCTACGGGATGAAACCCCGCAGGCGAGGGGTGAGTCCGAAACGCTCACCGACGAAAGATAAACAGTGATATATTCAACCATAACACTTTCGAAGTAATGCAACCATCACAACAATAAGCAACCCTCACATCACAAGGAAACTATCTCAAACATCATAACAGTGGAATACAACTCAAACAACACAACAAAGGAAACCAATACTAGCAACACGATAGAGGAATCTACTGAATCATATCAAGCACATCATAATCAATACTGAACCAAGACCCAAAGATTAATTATTAGTTTTTATTACCAATTTTATCTTCCGGGCCCCGTCACTGGACAAGCTAGGGTCGTACCTGGTTATTAACTAATTCTGGATGTCAGGCCCCACCACAATCCGGGATCAACATCCCCATATCTCAAATCCGGGATCAACATTCCAATATCTCAAATCCGGGATCAACATCCCAATAACACAAATCCGGGATCAACATCCCAATAACACAAATCCGGGGTCAACACCCCAACCAACAAACCCTCTGGCAAGGCACCACAGAACTAGTCTCTAACCATCTAGTCGTACCACTACTTTCCAAGTGACAATTACATCATCTCATAATCAAATCCAGTTCCATTTCCAATACTCATTATTCTTTCCTCGGTTATCCAATTTCCAATTTCCTCAGATTAATCCAAATC
>JAKUCV010005571.1:72125-121999 GCA_028386065.3 Turnera subulata | reverse complement strand
TGAATGAAAATAAAATCGAACATAATGACGTTAAAAACAGGACCGATAAAACGAATTATAACCAGCCTAAAGAAATTAAAAACAAACCAAAACTCGTTTAACAAAATCAAAACAAAAGAAATTAAAACAAGATATGTTTTCATGTTCGGCGCTCTAGTTCGATCGTGTCCATTCTCAATCCTGAGAAACGTGACACGTACAGTTAACGGTGACGTCAGTTAACCTCGTGAAGAAGACATCCATTAACTGGCAAGGCGATGATCACGGGATCGTCCTGTGTCCCTCGAAGGAAACGATACCCACTTGTTCACAATTTCCGCATAAGCCAAAACGTCTGTCAAGGCTCGTATCTCTCCAAGATGTCCGAACAGCTGTGAGCTTGTCGCACATGCGCTCTACTCGAGATACGGTCCCATCCGTCTGGCCTCAACGGTCACGGATGCTTGTGATAAAAGATGCAAGAAAAATATCGAAAGGCCATAAGACAAAAGACAAGGTAGCCGGAGCGAAAGAAAATCATGAGTTAGGAAAAGCCTGAAAAACTCTGGCATGGGTCCGAAAAACGCGTAAAGCAATAAATGCAAGCAACGGTAAAGTTCAAAAGGCAAGATCTTGAAAATCAAAAACGGTAATCACGCTCCCCAAAAGTGTATAAAAGAAGGAGCGGTGATGTGTAAAACATCAAAAGCATTAAAGCGAACAAAACTCTCAGAAAACAACACCACAACGTTCAAATCAAAACCCCACACGTTCCAATCGAAATGCCTGCCCCATCTTCAGTTTTCTTCGTCGAAGGTGCCAATCTTGGCAGGAGAAACTGTTTGGCATACAGCATGGTCAACGAGCGTGCTGAAGAGCTGCCGAACGAACTCGGCAGAATGCCACGACTGGTCTTTGTCGATGAGCTCTACTCGTCACGGTTCTTCGTCACTCCAATGGAAGAGGTGTTCTTCCTAGAGGACCATGGGACACTGAGGACTTCCTACTACGGCTCAGCAAATTCCGTGATGTTCTTCATCTCGGATAGGCTACAGGAGTTCAACCTAGAGTCCACTTGCCAGACTGTGGAGCAAGGTGCTTACTACCAGCTCGCAATGACAGCCCAGAGCATACCCAGAATGACTCGGCTACCTCCAACCTGGCCAAAGGTACGGCTGTTGGTGTGGAACTGCAGAGGAGTTGCAAGACGTGCACAGGAATTCTCACGCACTCTGAGGGACCTGAAGAACCAGTACAAGCCCAACATGGTTCTTCTGACGGAGACGTAGTGGCAACCACGGGACGATCATGGTCTGATTCCACTCCGATTCCCTCAAGCTAACCGGTTCGAGATTCCTGGCCAGCGCGACAGAGGCGGTATGTGGCTCTCTTGGAGCGACAGAGTCACGGTCAACGTCAATAGTGACGCAAACAGCTTCCGCGTCAACGTCGTTGCGAACCGTTGAATGTATTTTTATTTTTATAAATTATCAAAAATCTATGTATTTTTTTGTCCTTTTTATAAAATATCAAGTATCAATGTACTATTTCCCCCTTTGCAATCAAAATATTAATATTTCCCTTATCAAAAATCAGTGTAATATTTCTCTTGTATTGCCAACATTATCAGTATTAATAATATTCGTATTTTCGCATATTATGGCATCATTACCTCATATGTGTATGTTCCGCGACAGCTGGCGTCCCTCGACTGGATCCATAATGCACTAACTAAATGATATAAAAATAATAAACAACTGGAGCGAACTATGCAAACAAGACAACAACACACATAGACTGCCCGACAAGACCTAACGCCCGCTCCGCTACCAAAATGAAACGCCCCGACCCGTATTTACCGTACACAGTAAACACGTGCCGGAACTGTGACAACCCAGCCCAACAAGGCCTAGCATACAGTGTAAACAACCATAACTCGGCCCAACGGCCCAAAATAGTAAAACATCATAAATAATAAATCCCGGCCCAATGGCCCAACAACAATAACAATATGCACAGCGGAAGACTTAAACTCACTAACACTGTATGCGACACATGCAACCTATGGATCCAAGCCCGTCCAAGGGATAACGCCGCAGCCTGTCGGGTATGCACCAAGCCTGTACATCAAACAACTCATCCTACGGGATGAAACCCCGCAGGCGAGGGGTGAGTCCGAAACGCTCACCGACGAAAGATAAACAGTGATATATTCAACCATAACACTTTCGAAGTAATGCAACCATCACAACAATAAGCAACCCTCACATCACAAGGAAACTATCTCAAACATCATAACAGTGGAATACAACTCAAACAACACAACAAAGGAAACCAATACAAGCAACACGACAGAGGAATCTACTGAATCATATCAAGCACATCATAATCAATACTGAACCAAGACCCAAAGATTAATTATTAGTTTTTATTACCAATTTTATCTTCCGGGCCCCGTCACTGGACAAGCTAGGGTCGTACCTGGTTATTAACTAATTCTGGATGCCAGGCCCCACCACAATCCGGGATCAACATCCCCATATCTCAAATCCGGGATCAACATCCCAATATCTCAAATCCGAGATCAACATCCCAATAACACAAATCCGGGATCAACATCCCAATAACACAAATCCGGGGTCAACACCCCAACCAACAAACCCTCTGGCAAGGCACCACAGAACTAGTCTCTAACCATCTAGTCGTACCACTACTTTCCAAGTGACAATTACATCATCTCATAATCAAATCCAGTTCCATTTCCAATACTCATTATTCTTTCCTCGGTTATCCAATTTCCAATTTCCTCAGATTAATCCAAATCTCACTCAATCAATAATCTCATATCAACAATCTATCACATCAAACAGTTCAGCAATATTTCCAACACGACATACATAGGACTATCACGTTTCTACAACAGCATCAACAAATCCATAACAGTCAAGTATCAGCCGACAAACATTCCAGCAGATCAAACAAACAACGTTAATCCACAAACAACAAAAATACACACACAGCATTACGGGCACATATCAAGGTTTATCCATCCTCACCTGGTATGTCTCTGAAACTGCTATCCAGTCAACTCCCGATACCCTATGTGTACATATGGGAATACAATAATCACTTATAGTGCACAACAAAATATTTATGCATGATACCGGTTTAGAAATCATTATACGGCTTGCCTTATCCAATTTCTTTATTATGAAATTAACCTCCTTATTCACTATACCATTTATACTTAATTTCAAATTAAAACCGAAACCGAGTTTCTTATCGATATTCTAATTATACTTAATTTTAAATTAAAACCAAATCCAAACGTTCAAGCCGATATCCCGGCTTTCCAGCCCTTTGTCGATAAGGGGAAACATAAACATTTTAAAATACATGTATACATACGTATATTTATACATAATCGATACTAGATTAAACGTATATCTGGTGTAACCATATTTATACTTATATAGTAGATAATCCCCATTTTACCATATATATATTTATGTATTAATTAAATTGTAACTTCATTATTTAGCTAAACATAAATTTAGTAGGATACGTATATATAATCATTTATACACATGTGCTTATAATTCATAGATATTCATATTTATATTTTTAGTTTACATTTGACATTTAAATCAAGTAAATAAATATAATCGGGCCTTTAATTATTAAGAGTCCAAACATAAATTAACTAAACCGGAATTTAAATACTATAGGTCTTTCTAATGGTCCAACACAAAATAAAATTATAAATCGAATTACGAAATATAAATAGAATTAAGGATTAGTATTTGATTAATTAAATTAAATCTTTGTTTAATTAAACAATTAGAGTCCGGGTTCGTTAACGTTGTTCGGGTTCATTAACGTTCTTAGTCCGTTAGGATGTATCCGTCCCGAGAACATGGGCCTCCGCACATCGGCCCGTTTCCGAGCCCATTTGTGCACCGGGCCCAAACCCGAGCCCATGATGAAATAAGCCCAAGGAATTACCCAAAGTAACCCGTCCATTGAGTTCCGTTTGCTGAAGACGCGCTGTTCACGCCGGCAAACATTCGAGACCTCGCCGGAAAATTCCCGGAACTCGCCGGATTCCGGCCATCACTGTTCACGGCAGTCTTCAACCCAACCAATGTCTCTGTTACTGTTCACTACTCATCCAAACACACATTGACACCACACACAGCTCAATTCTGGCCAAAGCATCCCGACCCACCATCGTCATTCGTCACAACAATTAGCCCCAACCATCATCACAGCAGCACGCACCAAGTTAGCAACCAACACCTCAATCGTTAAACACTCAATCGAGTTTGAAAACCCAAAGCAAAAAGAAGAGAAAGGTTCGGCAGCAGCTTACCCACGGCGGCGATTCCCAGCTGAGGAGGAAGGAAGGCAACGGGCGGCAGATCGTGACGGGTTGCGTGGAGAAGGCGGCGCGGTGGGGGTCTGCAGCGTCGGCGTCGTAGCTGCTGTGGATCCTCACTCGGCGGTGTCAGTTGCTTGGAGCTGCCGGCGGCGGCGCGATCCAAGGCAGCGACGGCTTCGGTGGTGGTAAGGGGAAGAAGGGAGTGGAGGCGGCGGCGATGGTGTTTTGCAGCGATGGCAAGGGGGTCACGGCAGTGGGAGGAAGGACGGAGGAGACGAGGGGAAAGAGAAGAAGAGGTGTTTGGTGGTGACCGGTGGTGCTTGGCCGGCGGTGAAGGAAAAGGGGAAAAAGAAAAGAAAAGAGGAAGGAGGAGAAGAGAAGTGGTGGCGACTGCAGATGGAGGAGAGATTGGGCAAGGAGGAGGAAGAGGGAGGAGGGGAGAAAGGTAGAGGAGAAGGGATTGGAGGTGGGTGTGTGGCTCGGTAGGGAGAAGAAAAGATAAGGCAGAAGGGAAAAGAGAGAAAGGTGGGGGTGGGGATGGTTAGTTACGGGTGAGAAAAGAAAAAAAAAGAAGGCCGGCTCGTGGAGAAAACGGGAAGGGGAAAGGAAAAAGATAAAGAAAAAGGGGAAGGAAGAAGACAGAAAAAAAAATAAAGAAAAAGAAGAAGTGGGGGTAGGCGGCGGCTGAAGGAAAAGAGAGGAGGAAAGAAAGAAAGAAAAGAAAAAGGAGAAGAAGAAAAGAAAAGAAGAAGAGAGGTGGGGCCCGCGGCTGAAGGAAAACCCGGGAAAGAGAAGAAGTGTAGCCGGGAAAGAGAAAGAGAAAGAAGAGAGGAGGAAGAAGAGTGGCTCGGGGCAAGCTCGTTGGCGGGTCCGGATTCTCGCGTCGGAATCCCGTAGACGCAGGGATACCCCCGTCTTTCCGACAAATTCCGTCCCGAGTCCAAAAATACAACTTGGGCTCGGAAAATCCGATTAATCCTCCTGAATGTCGTCCAAGTCTCGGAACTGGAAACCGAGGCTCGGTTAGTTAGGAAGACACTCCCGAGCGCGGGAAAATTCTCGGTTTCGAAAAACGACTACCGATTTACTTCGAATTAATTACCCGAGATTAATTCAACAGTAAATCACGGTGAAACAATTTCTACAGTCCCGGTAAAAATCAAAAATTTACCCGGGCTGTTACAAATAATATATATATAAAATTTCCAGGAATTATTTTCATGGTATATATATATATTTTCCAAATAATAGTTTTTCCAAAACAAAACTTAATTATTTATCAAAGTATATATATTTATATTTTCCTCAAAGTACCAGAATTAAACTGACCATAATTTTCTCAAAGTAAATATATATTTTTTTTCAAAATTGAATACCAGAATATGAATAAATATATATATATATATATTTTGTTTTTTTTAAAAAATTAAATCGAACTGGGCCATGAATAGTGCCGGCCCAGACCAAGGCAGTAGGCCCGAAGCACAAGCCCACGCCCAGACCCGGCCCAACACCACACAGCCCAACCCATGTGTAATGCTCGCGACCCGACCAGAAGAAATGGGTCGGAAACCCGGCTCACCTCACGGGTTGCAGCAGCTGGCGTCGACGGCGAGAGCACGAGGAAGGGAAGCGAGCACACCAACAGCAGCGGCGGACGAGGGCGACTCCATGGGCGGCGAAAACTCAGCGCGGCGACGGCAGGAGGCTGAGCAGAGCGGAGGAGGAACGGATCCGCGGGTCTGCTCGCGGGTCAAAAGCGCGTCACGGGTCGTCAGGCGGCGGAAGACGACGGGGGCGACGGGGTTGAGGTCGCGTCGGCTCGGCGAGCTCGATGGTGGCGGCGGTGCGTCGAGAGGCGGCGCCGATCTCGTCGGCGTGCACAGTGACCCCAGGAAGAAATGGTGACGGCACTGTTCACGGATTTTCTTTTTATTTTTCTTTTTTTTCATTTTTTCTGATTTTCTATTTTTTTTCTTTCTTTCTTTTTTTTCTTTTTCCTCTCTGTTTTTCTTCTTCCGATTTTTTTTTTCTTTTTTTTTTCTTTTCTTCTCTCTTTCTTTTTTCTTTTTTTTTTCTTTCCCTCTTTTTTTTCCTTTTCTCTTCTCTTCTCTCTTTTTTTCTTTTTCTTCTCCTCTTCCTCTCCTGCTTCCCTTTTATAAACCGTGATTGAACTGTGCACCTGTAAACCTTCAATAATGCAGCTTGTTTGCATTATGGAGCGAGTCCGGTTCGGACCAGAAAATAACTGATACCCCCTCAGTTATTTTCCGGTGTGATTTTTCCGAAGATTCCGGGACCCGAAAAATACCAACTTTGGTCCGTAAAATCCACGGAAAAATCTCGAGCGCGGGAAAACCCTCGGTTTTAAAAAGCGATGCCCGATTTATCTTGAATTAATTACCCAAGATAAATTCTTTCGGTAAATCGCTGTAAAAAGACTTTTACAGTCCCAGTAAAAATTCAAATTTTTACCCGGGCTGTTACAGACAAGATAGCTCCTGTTTGGACATCATGAAGGGATACGAATCCCGAAGACGTTTTCGCTCTTGTAGAGTTTATGGACGAATGGCTGCCGATTTTTCCAGTGGACCAACACGTGTTTGTGACATCATCATCGCCTCGCGAGATAACGAACGATGTTTTCACATAGAGAATCGACATCTCCGGTAGCAACTGCAAGTTGCAGTGCTCGGAATCGAGGACCTAAGTGACCGGTCTAGAGCGCTGGTTAGAGAAACGAGTTTTATTTTAACTTCTTTATGATTGGTTTTATTTCCTTCTTGTTGATTTTTATTTTTCCTTGAAATATTTGTTTTCCTTCTATCACATGTGTTTTCGCATCATTAAAAAGGGTTTGGTTTATTTCCTTTCTGTTGGTTTTTATTACGCCTAACAACATTTCATTTCCGCTATATACGTTTTCGGATTATTTAAAAAAAGGTTTTGTTATAATAAAACAACAACTTTATTTATTTTTGATAACATATTACAATAGAGAAGGAGTACTCTAAGGAGTTACTTGCTTCTCTAAATCTTTTACAAATTTTTGTATGTTCTCGATCTGAGAGGAGAGTCCCATACACGCTTGTTCGATCCGCATCACCGCCGTGTTGATCTCCTTTAGTGAAGCGATTAGAAGCTTCAGTGTCTGCAGTTATGTTTCGTTGGGAGCAGTTGCCTTGCCCTTCCTATCATCAGCATCCTTGCGACCGAAATTCTCCTCCTTGCCTATAGGTTTCGTTCGCTGTCTTCGAGAGACCACCATATGTTCCTTGAGACCGGTAATGTTCGTCTTGAAGCGTTTCTTCGGAGGTTCTTCATCGGAGTCGGTTGCAAAGGCGTTAACACCACCAGTATAGCTTAACTCCTCTGAATCAGAGGTAGTTCTAGTTCTTATTGGTGAATCCATGACAGAGAGTATGTTAGCCGGATAGTAAGGGTCGGTATTTATAAAGGAACGATCTAACGCGTAAGGGCGTAAACAGGATTTCAAGTTGGGAAAAGAGAACTCGATCAAGCGTGCCTAAGAAGATTGTCGTTGTAGATCCTTGAATCTGATGAATGAATTTCGGGGACGAAATTCTTTTAGGGAGGGTAGACTGTAACGACCAGGGTAAAACTTTTGTTGATTTTACCGTTTTACTTTAACTTTTACGGTGATTAATAAAAGCCTATTGCAGTTAATTGAGAATTCTACCATTTGATTTCCATATGGTTTTCCTTTCAGAAGTTTGATTATAATTATGATTATTACGATTATTACTATTCTTATGATTATTACTATTATTATTATTATTATTGTTGTTGTTATTATTACTATTATTTTGCCAAGTATTTATATTCTAATAATTATTAATTATATCTTAAAGAAAATTTATCCTTTATTCCCGCCAGAAATAACAAATGTGTTTTTGGAAATTTACTTTGGATTTTCTGAGAGTAAGAGGTATTGTTGAAACGAATTTTTAAAAAGACAAAATTACCCCTATATCTTATTTGGAGACTAAAAGAATAAAAAGGGCATATAAGTCTTTTGCTTAATAATAATAATAATAATAATAATAATAATAATAATAATAATAATAGATTAAAGAAATTAAATATAAAAATATAAAAAAAATATAAACTTTTTACTGGTTCAGTTTCTTTCCAGCTCAATCGTGCATGCACTTCTATGATTATACTATGTTGATGGAATGTGGCCGACACCTTCTTCTTTTCCTCAGCCGTCATCACATGTTTTCTTTTCCTGGCTATTAACCCATGGTTTCTTGTCAAACCATACATAATAGCTCCACACCTTCTATACCCAACACTACCTAGTTTCATTTTTCCTTAACCGTTTCTTCTTCTTCTTCCTCACCCTCGCTGCCTACCACCACCTGTAACCTGACCAACAAGCACAACAGCCACCATTTTCTTCTCCTCCATCTCCCCTCCTCCTTCCTCTTCCTCTCCTTTCCAGTGCCGACCGAACCGGGAACACTACCGCTGCCACCAGTCGTCCTCCCTCTTCCGCCAGCTCACACCGCCGCTCTACATCTGCAGTAGAACTGCCTTCGTCCTCCTCACGTTGCACCATTGCCGAGCCTCTCTTTCCTCGCACCGTCGAACTACAGCGACGAGCGGGATGTGCCTTCACTCCCAGTGGCCGTCCTTCACCGCACCTGCAGCCTCGCGCCCGCCTCCCTACACCATATAGGTCCTCCGTTTGTCTCCCTCGTCGCATTGCACCACAACCATCCAATAGTCCCGCCAACCACTACTGCAAGTCACCACCGCCGCACGAACCGCAGCGACAAGCGGGTCACGCCCCATCTTCCAGTGGCCACCCTTCATCGCTCCTGCAAGCTGTAGCCGCCTCCTCTCACTCTTCGCACCGCCCTCCTCAGCCCTGTCTCCATCGCACGAAGCTAGGTAAGTGCCGGGTTAACTCGGCAAGAGATTGAAGGAGGTTCTTTGAGCTGGGTCGAACCCATGGGCTCATCAACAGGCTCGATTGCTTGGCCCAAGTCTGGGATATGGGTCTCCATTACCTGGGCTTGAGCTTTGGCTTGGACCTGATTGGATAGGGCCTGGGTTAGTTATCTGGGCTTGTTGTTCACGACTTGATAGTTATTATGGACTAGCTGGATTTAACGATATATATTATAAGTGTTAATGAAATGATAAATATAATTACATCAAATTTTCCTAGAAAATAAAATGGATATGAGAAACATATTTTTTTTAGGGAAAGACATTTTAAGACAAGAATGAATAATCACATATCATTTTGGAAATTATATATATATATTACGCAATTACTTTTAGTAATGGATATATACATATACGTAAATTCTTGGAAAGGATATCTCTCAAGTAATAATTTTAAACCCGAAATATTAACTAGAATAATTGGCATATGCATAAAATATTTAATGTGCATTTCTGTGACTATATACTTGTTTTTAATTATATATAGGATTTGATAACGGGAACGAGCTCGTGGAATCGGAACTAGAGGACGAGTTTCTGGAGAAGTTTATCGGCTAAGGTGAGGTTGCATATACGTCATTCCACCCGTGATAGCCAGGATGGTTGGTCTTGGAACTACATAGGTTCCATTGCATCTTATGGTTTATTGTTGTTGATATCTTGTGAGATTCAGTGATATTTGTTGTGAAGATTTGTACGTTGCTGAGATTGCTTGATGGGTTGTGATGTGATATGTTCATATGCATGTTGTCTCATGATCATACCCTGGGAGGTTGTCAGTCCTCAGTATAGTCGGTTGACTGTGGTCGGCATAGGTTGCCGATTTGCGGGTGTTAGTTGTTGTCGTGGTCGTGAGTAGTTTATTGTTGTTGGCATCGGTTGCCAGTTGTACTTTGTTTGTTGTCATTTTCTTTTGATAATCGTCAGATGAGTATCACTTGCCATTTTTTATCAGATATTGAGATATGTTGGTTGACGGCTGTGGTCGACGGTTGGATGAATGTTATTTCTAAGGGTATGTCGATACCCAGAAAACGAACTTAATGAGAATTGTTGTTGTGGTTACAAGTTGTTGTGGTGACTGCTGATGCCGTGTTGTGTTGTGATTCTACCCGGGGACCCGCTTGTGATGTTGATTGGGTAGGGTCCGTGCAGGTTGCCGGCTACCCGATGAGCGAGGCTCACGAAATTTTGAGATTGTTTGTTTTGGTACCGGGTTAGATGATCAGCAAGCACAGTAACGGTATGTTATCATACAATGAGGAACCTCTGTTGAGTATAGTCTGTCAGGACTAGAGTATGTGTTGTATAGTCTGTTGAGACTGGATTGGTTACCCAATATGTAGTTGAGTTGAGGTGTCCTGGTCGGGCACTAGAGTATTGTACAGTCTGTGAGGTGTTGGGTGGTCAGTGCATTGCATAGTCGATGGGGTGGACATTTGCATAGTTTGCATTGTTCTTTGTGACTGTATTTGTTCTGTGTTCTGAACACGACTCGTATGGGTATTGATGTGCTCTTAACTGTTAAGTATATGCTATGTTGTTCATCATGAGTTATGTGTCGGTGAGATTATGGAGAATCTCACACCTCATTGCCCCGTCGGCAGGCTACGTTGTTTTTTTGTGCAGGTATGCATCATGGCAGGCTGCGGCTTCTCCTCTGACGAATCTGGATCCTTAGTTTTGCATTGAGTCGAATCATACTTTGCTGTGATTATTAAATTTGCTTCCGCTGTGCTATTGATACTGTTGTACCCGAGGTCGGGTGATTGAAGTTATCATTGGGCAATTGGGCCAGATTTTCCTGATGTATTTACTATTTGTGCTACGTGTCGGCACTGTTGGTCGATAATTAATGTTTGATGGGTAAAAACGGGTCGGAGTGTTTCAAGACTCCCTCTAAATGATGCATCATTTTGTAAGAAATGAAATAATTGGTTCATTATTCCATTAATTACCATTCTATTATAAAGGCCATCAGAAACATGCATCTTTATTTTGAAGAGCCCTAAAACCAGAGTTGTTTCCACCTATGAGATAGAGCTATGGGTTTATATTTTTTAAGAGTACTCTTAACTTTAATTTTAGCACTTAATGTAATTTTTAACAAGAATTGCTAGCGGAAAAAAGTTAAATTTTACATAAAAAAGCAAGGTACCTCGACCCCGGTTTTTTTAGCCTAGATGATTAAACATATTTGGCCAAAAATTCTGGTAGATTAAAAAGTAATTAACCCTCTTCTTAATTATTCAACTATCAATTTATCTGAAAAAAAATTGTTCAACTATCAGTATTCGTTGCGAGTGAAGTGAGAGTTACTGCACTTGGGCTAACCCCTACTCCCTTCGTTGAAAACAGGCGTCATGGGCCCTATTTGATTGCCACATACCCAATAGTGCTATGGGGTCTCACACCCCTTCTCCAAATCGCAGCGGTGAAGTTTGAATTCGTGAAAGATGAGGTCTAGAATTTTTTTGGATAAAGTGGACTTTTGTTACTTGTACAAGCCTCAAATTTTACATGTGATCATTGCACTAAATTTTTATAAATTTTAGTCCTTCTACCATTATATTTTTATTAAATTTAGTATTTTCAAGACATGTATCATCATTTGATTGGTTAACTCATTATATAGGATTTAGATTGGATCAATTAAATGATCACTCATGTTTAGAAATATCAAAATTTTTTAAAAAATATGATAGTATAAAGACTAAAATCCACTTTATCCGAAAGTTTTGTGAAGTCAGAATTAAGTTATATAATCTGTGCGTTATGATAATTGTAAATCTCTATCAATAATGCCACAAGTACATCCGAACTTCCTCTAGAAAAAAAAAAACACTTGTTATCAGAACATGACCATGAACACTTGTTATCAGAACATGACCAAGTAGTTGGTAATGGGATATTGTAGGGAAGAGGTGACATTTGAGCGATCAAATTTAATTCTTTTAGCATTAATTTTTAAAAATATTTTTCAAATTTGTTTAACATGTGATGCATGATAATATGTTTTAAGACCCCTCAAAAGTTTGAGTTCAATCATGCAGTCTCCTAGAGAAGTATTAACCAAATTGGGGCGTAAATGAGTCGAATTAAGCTTTAATATAGCAAGTTAATATAGTATTTATCAAAAAAAAAGTTTTAATGTAGTAAATTAAGCTTTAAAATAGTCAAGCTCCACTCTATGTTTGAGCTTTTTTTTTTTGTCGAAAGGGTAAAGATATATTAATAAGAACCGAGTACAACATACATATGAGAATTACATAGATTGTTAAAAACTAGAGAAAAAATAGAGTTAAAGCCCACAAACATGGTGGAATAAATCCACAAACAAAGCATAGACCATAAATACAAAGTGATTACACTTAGATCCGGACATAGGCAAAGATTAAAACACAAACCAAAGAACTTGCAGCTACCCATGAACGGGAGAGCGTGATGTCCGCATAAAGCAGGACTAGCCCCAAACAGCAACCAAGTTCGCTTACAGTGGTCGGCAGCTATCGGCTTTAACTCTGAGACACGAGCAAGCCAAGCATATACCATCACCGGAGAAACGGGAGAAAGCCAAGATCCGCCCTTGCGAGTAAACATTTCACAGCATGCTCCATACTTCACACAACAATAAACATACAGATCCACGGTAAAGAGCCCCATAAAACTCTTCTGTGTGAATAAAATTCCCAACTAGGGGTAGAGATCCTCAAAAAGAGGCAAATATCCCAATCCAAATCTAAACGAAGGAGTAGATCTGAATGGGTATAACTATTTATCCGAAGCAAGGAGACGAAAACAAAGAAAGCAAGAAAAGAAAAAAAAGTGTTGAGGCTGCCTTCGAGGAAAAAACAGAGGTGGAGGTTCCTAGAGAGGGTTGAGAGAAAAAATTTGAGAGAGAGAGAGAGAGAGTTTTTAAATAAGACTAGAAAAAGGTGATTCAGATCCCGGAGTTACAGAGTATGATAGATTATGTTTGAGCTTGAACCCAACGTGAACTCGAGCTTCAATATAGGCTCGAATTCAACCTTAATATATTGACAATTGAATAGTTTGAACTTGATTCATTGTAGCTTGGTTCATTAAAATAAACCAGCTTGATTAAGCTTGGTTGAAATGTGCTCAATTTAAACTTGATTAGGAGCTCTATCAGGTCCCAAACACTATATTATCTATATACAAAAAAGGTTTGGACTAAATGCAAGACTTTGTTGAAGCAACATTGAGCTTAAGTAGGCCATTGGTACTTTGTATATGTTTCTAGTTTGCTTTAAATTTTGTCCTTCATCGTTAAAAGAAAAATAAGATCATAAGTGTTTTCTTGGGTTTGTTTGCATTTGATCATTTATGAATTAAAATTAAAATTTTATTTTATTTTATATAGCTAAAAGGATCGTTAAAGTTTATTAATAGTTCCTATCAAATTATAAACTTTGCCGTGTTTTCCTAGATTGAATTTGTTTCCGCGACTAGTAATTATCAGTTATCAAAATAAATTTATAAAAAAATTTCTTAGGAGTTTTCTCTTACTTCCCCTCTTTATATGACCAATCCCAAAGTTAAAGGCTTAAATTTTAAATAAATAAATCTTAATAAAATGATGGGAAACCGTTAGGAAATTTTGTTAGAGATTTAGCTAGTCACTTCCCCTATTTCTTGTGTGACCAATTCCTAAATTACTGGCTTAAATTAATAAATAAATAAATTCTAAATGGAAGGAAAAAATTATTGGGAAATTTTATTATAGATTTATTTTGACAAATGGTATCGATGGGGTACTATCAAATCCATTGTACACTTAATAAATTTAATAATTTTTTTCATAGATTAGCGAGAAAAACTTGGTAAGAGATTTTCTTAATGTCTAGAATATTATTAATTCTTACTAAGCATAAAAAAGAATATCATATGTACCCAAAAAAAGAATATTATTCTTACTAAAAAGGAATAATACAAGCATGTTAAAACTGGATCAAACCACCATGCCAAATTTTGTGGGCCAATTTCACATTGGCAGAATTGGGTTGGTTATACAGCTAACTCGACGGACCTTGGATTGGTTTGAATCCTTGACTCTTGAGGAGAGTTGCCTTGATTTTCCTTTGAAGGTATCATATTTGCACTTACGAAGTTGCTTAGGGTTCTATTGTGGAGGTTATGTTATTATGATAAGTTGATGTTGTTAATGCCATTTCAGCCTATGACAAAATTGAATCATATAATTACGTCAATCAAGAAGCATAAGTAGGATAATATTTCTTTCGACAAAGAAAAGTAGGATAATATTTCTAAGCCTTATTGGCTTCCTTTTCTCATTAAATTCTTAGCCTTTATAGCATCAAAAAGAATCTTAGCCTTTATTTCTAATGCAAGTGCGTATTAGACTATATTGACCATTATGGCTTTGTTCCCCAAAAAAAGAAAAAGAAATACTCTAATTAGGCCCTTTCACAGAGATAATTAGTAAAAACAAATCATAATAAAAAAAAAAATCAACCTTTTTATCATATATCATTCATTATATGGAAAAAAACTCCCATGCACTCAATCACTACACTGTATATCATAAATTCTTATTTCCAATGCTATTCCTAATGGTGGGGTGATCATTGTTACCGGTATTGTCTGCAGGAGCATTGCCAATGATTGAAGTAATAGCTGCAACTAAAGCCGCAGTGAAGTTAGGGTCAGCAGTGATAGCAGCAGTAGTTGCAGCAACTGCATCCGCCAATGGCGTCGGTGCACTATTCTGGAGCTCCATGCCCTGAAGTCCTGAAAATTTTGACTGGCTGTATAGTCCTTGCTCAAAAATACTCATATGCTGGGGGGAAGCTAAATTTTGGGAGAAGATGTTGCTAGGAGATGGGACAACTAATTGGCCTTGAGGTGCTTGGAAAGTATTGGAAATGGGGGTGTGGGTAAGATCCAATGTTACAGTAGGGAATGGAGCGGAAGCTGAAAGTGTTGCAAAGTTTGGTGGGCATGGGAGTGAGGATTTTGGTATAAGATTGGTAGTGTCCATTAACCCATCCGAGCTAGGCATTGACCCTGAAAGTAGCATTGATGCAGCTGCTGATGTAGTAGATGCCATTGCCATTGCTGCTGGAGGAAGTGGATGGTTATGTTGGCCTTCGTAAGTTGTTACAAGGATGGTTTTGTCCTCCGCACTCCTCTGTACCTGCAGTATTAATTTGTGTACCAATATAAGTCATTGATTTGCTTTAATTAATTAGGATGACATTATGGTTGATTGTCTTCCTCTCCTTTTTATTATTTTTCTACAAATGATTAATGTCCTTTTAGTCTCGAAGAGATGACCACAAGACGAGCTTTAACGAAGGTCGTGTAGTACCTGTTTGCGAACTGGACAAGCCGATGCCATTGTGCAACGATAGTAGGCTCTAGGGCATGGATTGCCTTTTGCCATCTTCTGCCCATATTTCCTCCATTGACATCCATCAGAGATCTGCAACAGATGAAGCATGGTTGATTAATCGACTTACAAAAAAAAAAAAAATGTCCTTGATATGCTTTTCTTTGAGATTACTTGTATTTTTCCTGCCTAGGCTAATATCACTTTTCATGAAATGCTGAGATGAGAAGAAGATTTTCAAAAGCTCTACTAATTAAGCTAACTTTTCGTTGAAAAGAAACAGCTACCTGTATTCTACAAAATAAATTAATTGCACCTAACCTAAAATTCTTTGGAATCATCACCAATTATAGGAAAGCATACTTACCATGGGTGCTTCAGATCGTGCTCGAACCGAGACACGGGCTTTTCTAATCATGGACGAGGTGTCTGGCTTCTGATGATCATTAACATCCTTTGAAGTACTAAAATTGGCAACCTCGTGATTAGAAATCAGTCCATGAAATTCCTGTTGTGAACTCCCATATTCTCTTGCAAGCTTTCCTCTATTATTGCCACTATGATCAATACTCGTCGTCCTTCTTGAATCAAAGGGAACTACTCCAGTAGTAGTGCTACTCTTTGGTGATTTGTAATCCATGGATTCAACTATATTACTAGGGCATATAGTACCAGCTTCCTGTGATCTCTCTTCAGATATTGACTGTGAACGGTCATCGTCTGCTTCATGGATGCCTGCTTTACCCAGATCCATAAACTGTCTGGCAACTATTTTCCCTTCTCGCTTCTTTCTATCTTCCAGTGTTCCATTATTGATCTAAATCAATATGAAAGTGTACTTGAGCTAATTATACGGTATTGAATTTAATAGCTGAATGTTAGGTCATGTTCATATTAATTTATATAACAATTTAAAGGGCTTAATTTACCTCTTCTGTTTTAACATGTAATGGTTGTCTTTGACTCTTCTGGCGCTGCAGTAGTGCAAGTAGCTGCATCTGTAGGGCATGGAAGTTATTGGTCACTTGGTTGAGCATAAGCCTCAGCTGCTGATTTTCTTCATTTGTCTTGTTAATTTCAGCTCTCAAAGCTGACAACTGAGACAGCAAGAATAGACAAGATCAGATGTTTGCAAGTAAAAAACAAAATTAGTAAGCGATAGTTGAAAGAAAAGGGTAGAAGAGTAACATTAACAAAAAGCAAAATGAATAATAACAAACCAAATCAAAGATGAAAAAAAAGTGTCATGATCTCATTCAACCATATATACCTCATCCATTTTTCTCTTATAATCTCCCTTATTCTGGGGTATTATTCCATGGTGCACCACTGATCTTTCACTCTCCGCGTGGCCCGACAGGAGATTTAAGCCAGTCTGTTATATTATCCATAATGATCACCCAGTAAGAGAAAAAGAGCTTTTGAAACAGATTAAGATCATATATATATATGAGGAGGAGAAGAAGAAGATTGTATATATAGGTCATTTACATCGAGTTCATGCCCTGGAACCACTCCATCTTCTCCCCTGGTGATCTCAGTCTTGATGCCAGCCATGATTTTTCCCTTCTTAGAATTGGCATCAGCAAAGAAATCTGTCTCGCTAACCACTCTTTTTCCATTGGAAATGGTAAGAGAATCATGTTCATGATGGTGGACAGGCCTAAGGTCTTGATCATCACTGGATGACGAGTCCATGGCAATAGTATACGTGCTTCCACGAACCACTAAGAAGTATACTATATAAACTACAGTAGTGCTTATAGTGGGAAGTTATCAAAGATTTTGTAGGATCGGGTATCAATGGAGACTCTTCTTGGTTGTCCAGAAAAGGAAGGAAGAAGAAATTATAGCTGGCTAGCAAGGAAGAGAGAGAGAGAGAGAGAGAGAGAGAGTTGAGGGTTTGAAGTCTTTACTTTTTTAACAAGAGCAATGGACTCGGCAATAAAAAGGATTTGGACTTGGACCAAGTGTGAAATGAGTGATAATCTTAGAGAATGAATATGCAAAGAGAAAGACTTTGTGGAATGAGGTAAGGTCGTGCGTCAAACTTGGACAGGTGGCTTTTTATGTATCATTTTGACAAAAGAAAAGCCCACACCGAAATGTTGTTGCTGTTGAATAAAATGGAGAAAGTAGTTAGAAATCAAAATAAGGGATCAAAATGTGTATGATTTGCCGTTGTTGCTGTTGTATGCTCTAGCTATATATATATAACGGACCATATATATATTTGAGGCCTAATGTATTTAGACCAATTGGTCCCATCTATCTATTATATTATATTAAAGCAGAGACTTGAATTAGGGGAAGACACATGGCAAATTTAGTGTCAAATTGCTTAAATATAATTTTATAAAAAATAAAATCATTAATACATTATTTAATATTATTAATTGAAAAGTAATGAATTTAATAAAAAACTTTTAACATTCTAAACTCAATCTTAAATTAATATTATTTGTGAATGCATGCATCATTAAAGATTTATAGTCTCTTTATATCCCTCCATATCTAATGTGACTCTTCTTTTAACGGTTGAGAAAAAAAATTCTCTCCAAACAAATGGATAATGAAAAGAGCCTAGCATGAAATTCATTAAAAATAATACAAAAGGAGATGAAACACCATAAGGTAAGATGAAATATAAAATACAATGAATCATATAATAATAAGGGGAGATGAAACATCATAAGATAAGATGAAACATAAAATAGTACAATGAATACCATAATATCTATAAATACAAAATACTGGCAAAATACTTAGATGTCAATTGGCCAGTAACCCTTTATAAACAAAGATCAAATTCAGCTATAGACAATATTATTATAGCTATTAATGTGAAACCGACATGCAATTAAAATTATACATGTATCTAACGTATCAATAAATTTAAGTGGTCACTGTTACGAATATGAAGAGATACATGAAGAGATAAAAGAAATTGGATTGCAACAAATGGATTGCTAATTAATACAGACAGAGAATATAAAACAAATGGATTTTGGTATATATATATATACAAGTGAATTCTACACAACCCCACCTCACCAACATCTGCCTCCTACCGCCTCCTTACCCTCACGAATCTGCCATGGCGAATAGACAAAGAATTATCAAAGGTTAGCTGCTATTTCAACATTCAAAGGTAAGATGAAACATAAAATACAATGAATCATATAATAACAAGGGGAGATGAAACATCATAAAGTAAGATGACACACAAAATAGTATAATGAATGCCATAATATCTATAAATACAAAATACTGGCATAATACTTAGATGTCAATTGGCCAGTAACCCTTTACAAATAAAGATCAAATTCAGCTATAGACAATGTTATTATTATAGCTATTAATGTGAGACCGACATGCAATTAAAATTGTACATATATCTAACGTTTGGGGCGTGGAGGAAACTGGAAGTGCAAAAAAATTATGGACATCAATAAATTTAGGTGGTCACCGTTGCGAATATGAAGAGATACATGAAGAGATAAAGAAAATTAGATTGCCACAAATAGATTGCTAAGTAATACAGACAGGGAATATGAAACAAATGGATTTTGGTAGATATATATACAAGTGAATTCTACACAACCCCACCTCACCAACATCTGCCTCCTGCCGCCTCCTTACCCTTACGAATCTGCCATGGCGAATAGACAAAGAATTATCAAAGGTTAGTTGCTATTTCAACATTCAAAGTCTTTGTTCAATAAATGCCTCAAACCTATTTTCTCTCAATGAAAAAAATTTATTTTAACTGGCGTTATCAGTTGATGTGTGTATGGAAAATTGAAAATTCATTTGCTAGAACACAACATGATGAATTTGAGTAAAAAAATTATATATAGAATATTTATCCTTCTACAATAATAATCATATCAATAGGTGGCAAGTAAAAATAATATTTAATTTTATTAAAATTCGGCATATAAAGATTTTCTAAAATTTTGAGTAAAATATTATATTATCTTCATTATTTAAAATATATAAAATCTGCACATAAAAAATAAAAAGGCTAAGAAAAGAAATATAAATCAACATCAATTTTAGAAAAGTATATCATTGCTCATAAAAAATTGAAGAAAATTGATTGATATAAAATTACTTATAAAAAATAAAATTACTTATAAAAATGTGTAATTATACACAATTACACACGTGTTATAAAATATTTTGTAAGGCAAAAGGTGAAAAATAGTCAATAAAAATAATTTTAGATATATATAAAATTTATATAAAGTAGAAATGTGTCAAAGAAAAGAAGTAACATGAATATTTACACTTATATATTGATATTTTAATACTATGGAAAATATCAAACTATTTTAAGCTTTGAAATCAATAGGATTTATATGATAATGAAGAACTAATAAATATTAATGCAATGAATCAAAAGTATAAATACAAGTTAATAAATATATAAAAGCTTATAAAACTATGCTATAGACAAAATAAAAATTTCATATTATAGGTAACTGAAAAATAAATTTACAAAATCATTAAAAAAATAACAACTTAAAATTTATAAAATTTTTATGTATGAAAAGGAAAATAATAGTATATAATTAACATAAATTATTTTATAAAAATTTAATAGTATAATATTTTGATAAAAAAATAAACCAACATAAAATTAACTAAAAAAATATAACAATAAATATTAAAATAAATAGAAGATCAATATCATAGGATTTACCCACCAAGCAAACCCATCTGTAACATAGAGCAATTGACTAAGACCATGTGATTGGAACCTTGGTTTGCTCTAGTCGAAAGGTGTGTATTTTATGTCTTTGACACCTAAACACTATTCTATTTTAAAGAAATTCTAATTTAGGAAAGAAAATCGAAATTAACATTAGAAATTAATCGAAATAGTATAGGATCTTAGAAATTAGAAATTATTAATATTAGAAATTAATCGAAATATTATAGGCTCTTAGAAAACCCGTGTGTAACACGGCCTAATTCAACCGCGGCTCAAACCCGTGTGTAACACGGGGAGTTGCACTAGTTGGATATATACATCAATTATTCGAGTGGTCTTCAAATTGAAAGCATAGGTATATAGGTAGTTCGGTATTTCTAATGTCCAACAATACATTGAAAACTTCATCATATATAATAACAAACCAAAAAAAAGAAAATTATCAATAAAAAACCTAATTTTCAACGCGCCTCTCGCGCGGCAATTTAAAAAGAGAGATTTAGGTAATCTGAGAATGGGGAGTTCGACGAATGATCTGGGGACCTTGGAGCATGACAAGCGATTGAGGGTGGGAGGCAAATCACAACCATCGTTTTTCTCTAGATGGTCGAAAGAGCAAGTGCAGAGAGCTTTGGAGAATAGGAGAGTTGTGAGTGTCTTCGTTGAGAATATTCCCAATAACTGGATTGTACTGGATGTTCTTAAGGAAATGTCAAAGGTTGGGAGGGTGATTGATATTTACATACCGGGGACGAGAAGCCTGAATGGAAGCCGTTTTGGTTTCGTAAAGTTCGAGTACGATGGTTCTGCGGAGGCCATGGCAAAAAAGATTAATAGAACGAGATCTATCAATGGTATTCTGGTGGCTCAGGTGGCGAAGAATAGAGATAGTGGGAGACTGGAAAAGGCTAGAAACGCTGTTGTGAAGGAAAAAGGAAGGATATATCATGCTGGGAGGGTGGATGGTGGTCGATCCTTTGCTCAGGCTGTTGTTAACCAAAAGGCGCAGGTGATGGCTTGGAATGATAACCCGGATAACTTAATGGTCTCCTTTGAGTTTAACTCTCAGGATCAATGCCTCTCAAGGCTTGACTCATGCGTATTTGGCATGCTAAAGGAAGAGGTATAAGTGGGTGACATTCAGTCCATCTTTGCTAGATTCTTTAACGCGCCCATTGAGATTAAAAAACTGGGGGGTCGTTATGTTCTACTGGTATTTGATTCGGAGGAGGCTTTGATGGCTTGCTTGAAGCATAAGGAAGCTTGGGGTGGTGATATGTTTGATTTTCTGAGAAAATGGGAGCGGGGGGATGGGGCGGCGCATCGTGAATGTTGGATTAATGTTTATGGGACTCCGCCAGAAGCGTGGTGTGAAGCCTTCTTCCGACAGATTGTTGTTCGCTTTGGGAATTTCGTTAAACTTAGTAACAATTTTGAGTCAAGTTGCAGCTTGGAGGTGGCCAAAGTTCTTATACAGATTACTTATAAGTCCCAGATATCTAGAAGCTTCAACATCAGGATCAATCAGAAGGTGTTTAGCATATCGGTGTCGGAATCTCAAAGGGTGATAGTGGTGGCCGACGAGGCTGCGATGAGAACGGGTGAGGGAGGAAAGTCAAGGCCGGCGAAGACCAGGGTAGGTGACAATAACTCCCTGAGTAATTATAAGAAGGATATCGAGGAACATGCGGACAGGGAGTAGGGGGAGAGCTCCCATGGGTCTTCGGACCCTTTCGAAATTCTCAACACCATAAAATACCTAGAGAAAGGCAAAGGCCTTTTGGAACAGCCGAGTGATTTTAATGCTACCTCTATTTTAAAAGGGAGCAGTTCACAACACGTGGACAGTAGTGGAGGGAGAATCAAGGAGAATTTTGGGAGACAGATTTGTCAAACAAGAAGGGTGGCTCCTGAATCTATGGGACTGACGGCAGTTGGTGGGATAGACAGTGATAAGGGGGTGCACTTATTGGAGAAGGGCAGCAATGCTATAGTCCCTACAATAAATGGGCCTACTATAGAAAGTCATGGGCCTGAAGCATTGGAAACCTTACAAACTAATGGGGACTTTTTTGATGGGTCCGGACTGGAAGGAAGGAAGGAGATTGGGCTGATCCAAGATACCAACCCAATAATTGATGACGAGGGTTCTGAGGAAATAGCCTTGAGACGATGTCGGATTCTGAAGTAAGAGAGGAGCTCTGTCTTAAGGCATTGGTGAGACAGTTCAGGGCCCTTCTGGATAAAAGTAGTAGGCAAAATCAAATAAAATTTAAGAGAATAAGAAAGATAAAGAAGCTAGCTCCTGGTGGGGTTGTGAGATCATTTCTTTCTAGGGAAAGCTCCACCCAGGATGGGGATATTGAAGGGGAAAACCGTCGGTGGAAGGCAGATGAAGTCTCTGCTTTCTCTTTTAACTCCATCGAGGCCCAGGAGACGGTTGCCAATGGGGACAAGCTGGGTCTGGTGTTACGCGGTGATCGGTCAGAGGCAAACAAAGAGATGGAGGCGATGATCGAGAAGGAGGGCGTGAAGTGGGTGAAGTCAAGAGCAGAATTGGAGAAGTGAGTCCAGGTTTCGGGTAACATCGAGTTCCCTCATCCTTATATGTTTAGTATGGTATCTTGGAACATAAGGGGTTTAGGCTCCAGTCAAAAGTGGAGTTCAGTGAAAACTTTAATGATGAAAGTAAATGCAAGAATTGTATTTTTATGTGAAACAAAATGCTCAGGTTGGAATCATGGGGACTTTGATAGACTGTGGGGAGGAGATCCTTTTGACTGCATTAATATGGATGCAGTTGATTCTGCTGGTGGTCTTGTTTTGTTGTGGGAAATTGGCTATTTTAACGTTATCAGTAGGGATGTGGATAGGAACTGGATTATGGTGGAAGGGTTTGTTTTGGGAAATACAAGAATAGGTGTGTGTGGTGTGTACGGGCCTAATGATGTTGCTGAAAGAGGGGTGGTTTGGGAGGAACTTATCAATAAACTGAGTGGATCATCAATCCCTTGGGTAGTGATAGGTGATTTCAACAAGGTGATTAAAGCAAGTGAAAGATTGAGTGGTAGGATTAATAGGAGAGGATCGGGTGAATTTGCAAATTTTGTTGCATCCGCAGAATTATGTGAAGTGGAGTTACAAGGGGTAATTCGAGGGCAGCAAGTAGGATTGATCGGGCTTTCATTGATCAGTTTTGGTTTTCTATTTTCCCCTCAATCAAACTTTGGGCAGAAGCGAAAGAGGGGTCTGACCATTGTCCCATCGTTCTAGCACAGGAGCAGTTGAATTGGGGTCCTAGGCCATTCAAATTTCTAAATTGCTAGATGGATTCTCCAGATTTTGATTCCACTTTGATAGGGATGTGGGTTCCATTTTGAGAGGGATGTGGGCAGAGGCATGTGAACAGTATCCTGGAAGATTCAAACTCTTAAAGAAGTTGGGGGCGATTAAACAGGCACTAAGAGTGTGGAATAAGGAAGTCTTTGGCTGCGTTGAGGAGGGTATTAAAGACTTAAAAAAGAAGATTGAAGAGCTGGATTGGATAACTGAAAGGAGGAGTCTGGACGAAGAGGAAACCAATCGATTATTTAATTATAAATCAGATCTGGCTAGTCGTCAGAGATAACAAGAGAATTTATGGAGGCAAAATCAAGAGTTCAATGGCTTAAACTTGGTGATAAGAATACAAAATTCTTTCACGCAAGTGCTTGCAACAGGGGAAGGCAGAATTCAATTAGACAAATCAAGTGGGAGAGCGAGTTTTAGAAGACCCTATGGGAATCAAGAAGGCGGCTGTTGATTATTTTGAAGAGATGTTTAAAGCTCATTCACAGCCAATTTTCAGGTGGGGAGAAATACCTATCAACCGAATTACAGGGGATCAAGCTCAGAGGTTGGAAAGGCCTTTTGAGAAGGAGGAGATTAAAGAGGCTCTTTGGGAATGTGATGGGAATAAGGCTCCAGGCCCGGATGGATTTAATCTTAATTTCTATAAACGGGCCTGGGACCTTATTTCTAACGACTTGATGGATCTCATTAATGAGTTTTTTAGTAGTGGGAGGTTACCTAATGAGATTAACCGTGGGCTAATTTGTGTGATTCCCAAGATGTCAGACGCAATGCAATTTGGGGATTTTAGACCTATATGCCTTATTCATGGGTTATATAAAATCATCTCTAAGGCTCTTGCGAAGAGGATGAAGGAAGTTATGCCAGGGTTGATCTCTGAAAATCAATATGCATTTATAAAAGGAAGACAGATTCTAGACTGTGTCCTATCTGCTTCAAAAGTGGTTCATCAGCTCAAGAAAAACAAGTGCAACTCAATCTTATGGAAGATAGACTTTAAAAAGGCATATGATTCTGTATCTTAGGATTTCTTGATGAGCTTAATAGAAAAGATGGGCTTCGGAGAGGGTTGGAGGAGGTGGATTTGGGGTTGTATTGGTTATCCAAAAATGGCCGTTTTACTAAATGGGTGCCCTATTGATGAATTTGAGGCTTGTAGGGTATTAAAGCAAGGTGATCCCTTGTCCCCATTTTTGTTTAACATCGTGGTGGAGGGACTTGCTAGTTTGATTAAACAGGCGGTTACAAAAGGAATTATTAAAGAGGTCAGTGTGCAGAATGTCGCAGTCTTACTGGTGCAATTCGCAGATGATACACTTTTTTTCTGCCCTAAGGATTTGAATTCCCTAATGAATTTGAAAAGGTGTTCAAGGTGTTTTGAATCTTTGTCTGGGCTGAGTATTAATTTTCACAAAAGCAGTGTAATCGGGATCAACCTTCCCAATCTAAGAGCTTATGAACTGGCCGGATTATTGTTAAGTAAAGCTGATCAATTTCTTGTTCCATATTTGGGTCTTTCAATTGGAGGAAACATGCAGAGATTAAAGGCATGGGAGCCGGTGATATCAAGAATTAGAAGTAGATTGGCTTCATGGAAAGGGAAGTTTCTATCCCTTGGTGGTCATGTTACGTTGATTAATTCTGTTCTTAGAAATCTACCAATTTATTTTATGTCCCTATATAAGATGCCACGTGGAATTGCAAAGAGAATTGAAGGCCTACAAAGGAATTTTCTTTGGGGCGGTCGTGGAGATAAGCGGGGAATGTGCTTAGTGGCTTGGAAGAAGATTGCAAAGCCAAAGAGAGAGGGAGGTTTGGGGATTGAAAATTTGAAGGTTAAAAATCAGGCCTTGCTTTTCAAGTGGATGTGGAGATTTGTGGAAGCCAACCCAAATAGTGATTAGGTGTGGTTTAGGATTGTGAATGCTGCATATAGGAGTATCTCGAGTTCTTCTAGGCCTGAATTTAACTCAGGTACAATTTCGCCTATATGGAGAGGCATAGTGAGGTCTGGTGAGGGGGGGTTTGATGGTTCAGTAGGATGCGTGATCAGGTATGGGTGGAGGTTAGGGACGGAAGTTGGTGCAGATTTTGGTCCGACAAGTGGATCGAAGAGGGTGTTTTAATGGAGCTTTTCCCTCGTCTTTTTTCTGTCTCCAATAATCAGTATGGGACGATAGGAGAAATTATAAATATAGGAACTTTGGGTGGAGGAGGTGGTAGGTGGAATTTCGGCTGGAGAAGAAGATTGTTCGCTTGGGAAGAGGAGGAAGTGATAGAGCTTGAGAGAATTTTAAATGCGAAGATCTTGATTCAGACGGATATTGATAAGTGGAGATGGGCAGGGGATATGAAAGGGGAATATACCGTGAACTCAGGAATCAAGCATATCAACGGAGCTATTAATTCAGAGCCTTCTACACCCTGGATGTGGTTGGGGGGTGCCCCTTTCAAAGTTGAATGTTTCTTCTAGATGGCCTTACACAATGGTATTGCTGTTAAATCGATTTTGCTTAGGAATAACATAATTGATGGTGAGGAGGCTGGGTGCCCGTTCTGTGAGGAGGCGTTGGAAACTCGTGATCATTTATTTGTCAATTGTAGATTTATATGGGGACTGTGGAGCCAGTTATATCTATGGTGGGGGTTGGGTTGGTGTAGTCCAAGAAATCTAGATGATTTGTGTATACAGTGGGTGGGTTTGGTTGGAACTCCTAGAGCTAGAGCCCCTTGGATGGTAATTTTTTTGGTCATTATCTGGAGTGTATGTGAACAAGCTGGTGTTTGAGTCCAAACCGATTGATTGGGGAAAAATGCTAGAATGTGTCCTCTTTCGTTCGTCGATGTGGTTTAAGGCTACTCAGAAGGATTATCCCTATGATCTTACTGCTTTGATTATTTGCCCACAAAGTGTATTAGGTTGGAATGGATCAGGTAGCAATTTAGAACGTTTCTGTGTCATCGAGAATTAATCTTGTATTTATGAGGTCTTGATGCTTTATTTGTAATTGTGGTAACTGATTTGTTTGTGGTTTCAGTCATCTTTTTATGACTGCCCAACAATCAGTGTTTCAATAAAATCTCGTATTATCAAAAAAAACAAACCAAAAAAATGAGCACTATTTTCTCCTCAGGTTTTGGAATCTGTTTATTTTTTAAAAAAAAGAAAAAAATCATCACAGATGGTAAGTCATTATAACTTTATGTGCAAGTTTTTGACGGGAAACTTAATAGACTGTTTTTCATTTCTTGTTATTAATGCCATAACCTATATAACTGTGGCTTTCAGATTCTTCCCGGTTTAACAGACTGTTTTTTGTTTCTTGGGAGGACTCCGCATCCATTAATTTCTGGGTATGGGTTCCCCTTTACCAATTGCCACTCACCATATAGTTAAAGTTTGTAACGCTCTCGTGTATTGCTTATAAATAATTCTGAGATAATTACCATAAAAAAATAATTCTGAGACATGGCATATACAAATTAAGTTTATTATATTTTCCAGGTGTAGATATAAGAAAATCAAATAGGCATATTAACATGTCAAGTCATTATCTTAACCAAAAGTTTAAGCTCATTGTTGATGCAGCTTATTCATATCTTGTGTTTTTTTTTTCTTAATTCAACAAGGACGGACCATTTAGTCATTATGGCTCTTCTATTATATCAAGTGACCATCTCAATCAAAAATTTAAGTTTATGGTCGATGCCTAAGAGTGGTTTTGGATTGATTACTCTAACAATAACTTTTATTACCATTACCATATAACAGATGTTTTGCCCTAATTATATAGATCAAGTGTGGCTTGTTTTCAAGACACCGGAATGATATAACGAGAGAATAAGAATTCCATAAAACGGGCATATTGTTAAATACACTACATTTTTTTTTATACTAATGGATTAAAATGGGACTTGACTTCACCTTGTGCTTTAGCTTAATAGTTAAAGCCGTGCCTTTTATGACGTGTTCTGCAGTCTTTCTTCAATAATAGCAATTTCTTTTTTGAAATACGAAGGAAGAAAGCGAGGCAGTTTGAATATATGTTATTACATTGAAAACGAAGACAAGTCATGGAAACCAGAGAAGGTTAGCGCAACTAAAAAAAGTGATGAAACAGTGCTTAGGGGGGAAAAAATTAATGAGAGAATGGTGAGACCTAGCTACCACTCATATCATGACATCTCCTTTTTATCAAAAATATCATGAAATCTCCTAATTTAATATTTTATGTCTTAAGAACCAAAAAAATAAACAAAATAAGCAATATTGCTCCTACTGATTAATTAATTACTTTTTTAAAACTGATTGATTAATTAATTGTGATATATAGCAAGGCTGAAAGCATATAATAATAGAGAACTCCTCTAAGTCAAAATTATATAGAAGTCTAAAACATTAAGTGAAAAAAGAACTAAACATATACCTAAATAATTTTCCCCGAAAAGCACATGGCAATATATTAAATGATCTTGCCCCATCTTATATACTAAAAATATATGATCTCTAAAAAAAAAAGGTCAACTATATCTTTTTTAGAAAATATTTGACTAATTAATAGGTATTTCCACCTTATCACCTCAATTAGATTTTTAAGTAATTCTACACTAGTATCAAAAAAAATTATATAGCAGAAATAAAAAACTTAAATTCTACACTGTCCACAAATACCGTTTTATACTTATGCACAAGATTTTATAACATTAATAGTGGTTCGATATACATAGTTAGCGAGCTCGAGGAGGGGTGGTATGGAGGGATGGAATTGAACAAAGAACATGGGAATTTAGGATGATGGTGTGATAGGCGCTAGCTGATGTAGCCAGTGGTGTAACTTTAAGTTTTTATGAATGAATCAATCACTCGTCCATTCTCAAAAAAAAAAAAAAAGAAAAGAAAAGGATGATGGTGTGATAGTTAAGGTTTAATTTGGAAGGCAAAAGGCAAATGAGTTTGACTTCTTCCACAAATTGCACCACCGTCCCAATTGGGATTCAATCCCTTGCAAGAGTAATAAAACACGCACGGAGTCCATTGACACTGACGTACGGCTGAAGCTGAATTGATTAGTGATAATGACCTTTTCCTTTCTGTTTTCTTTTCTTCTTTTTATCTCTTTTTGTCTGCTAAGTAAAACTTGAAGATGTGGCAGCTATGCTCTTGTACCATATTTGCTTTCACGTACCCTTTGACCATCCATGATTTATACCCCGTGTGTGTTGGTTGCCCTCTACTACTACCAGAGGCGGAGGGAGGGGGGGCCATGGCCCCTCTTAAAATATTTTTTTACTGTTCACAAAAGTTACTGTTCACAAATAATTAAATAAAAAAGAAAAAACTGTTCACTAAAATTTGGGGAGAAATAGAATTAATGTTAAAAATTAGGGGGAAAGGAAAACACAGTACACAAAAGTGGGAAAGAAAACACCAACGAGTGGCCTGTAGTCTTTTGTTAGAAAACTAAATTACATTATCCAACCAGGGACGGAGCCAGAGTCTGAAGCTTACACAATACACCAGAGTCTACAAGAATCAAGAATGAAGAACTCATGCGTCATGCTTTTAAGTTTTGCTCATGCTATTGCTAATTGAAGCTAAATGCTAACTTGGTAAGTTTAAATTCTTTCTTTTTGGTGCACAGTCCATAGGCTACAATCGGTTATCCCAAAAATTATATCTACATCTAAAATCTGTAAACAAAAGGCGATTTAAATTAGTTGGCTTCTTAAGATATTGTGGTTATTGCTGGCTGAAACTTCTAACTTCTAAGCTTAAATAAGAATTTGCCCACTAGTTGTTTGATGTAATGCCACAACGATCATTACTTGATTCTTTTGGCCAATTTGCAGGTGAAAGTTGGAATACAAAGAGCTGAAGAAATTGGCGATTTTGAGGAGTGGTTTAGTTACAGGCTATCAAGAGCAGCTCTGCTCCTCAAACATGTGCTGATTTCCTTGGAAGTTTTGTTGCCGATGAAACAAAATCGCCATTTGCAAAGGGCGGAAAATGGCTTGTTTGGAAATTCGAGGTACAAATTTGGAAATACAACCAACTTCTCTTCATTTAAAGTCCTACATAACTTCCCTGTTTTGTCTATTCAAGTTCTTCACATGTATCTTGAGTATGATACTAGTGAACATAAATGAGCTAATGCATCAAGTGTGGCTCCTTCGTTCTTTAATTCTTGCAATATTGTACATCAACCAGCTATGTCTGTTCCACATTAAAACATCTTCTCAGTTCTAACTTCTAATCTATAATGCATTATAGCATAAAAAAAAAATCTCTAATGCATTAATGATAGATATGCCCATGTCATGGTGCAGGGAGATAGAGACCTAGAAGATTACATGAAAAACCGTAGCTTCCCAATTAACTTGGAGTCTTTGATGTTTGGAATTGGACGTGCCCTCCAAGGAGTAGAGTCTGTTAAGCGAAATGCATTGATCATCAAGCAAATAATGCGTCAGATTATTACTTAACCGTTTATAGTTTTGTTGGGGCAGGTAAGACAGTAAGGCAATTTAAATGTTTATATATTTCCTCTTTCTCTCCAAATAATTTATTAAATATTGAGATATAACTAATGTACATACAAATTTTTAACTTTTGAGTTCTTAATTCCTTTTGTAGGTTGAAATGTCAAATATAAGAACCATTCACTCATTTTTCAAGAGAAAAGAAAGGGTGGATGACATTTCAAATTCACCATGTCACAATCATGAAGGGTATGTTCGCAAAGTTTCAAGAATCGAATATGTGTTCGAATTGTTTTGACTCTTCCTGTTTCATTCAAAGATTATCTGCTCATGTACATCGAGAAGGAAATTGCAGAGAGCTTTACAACTGATATGATTATAGATGATTTCTACTCAATGAAGCACCGTCGAGCACAACTTAAGATATGAAGTAAGTTTCAGTTTATTTGCCTTACAAATAATTTGTTTTGTCTAAATTGCTTAAATTTTTATTTATAATTTGATTTTTTTTTTTGGTTAGGTGAAATGAGACTGCTTCCCCTATTATACCTTTGCTTCAGTTTCATCATTAAGTGACAGTCCCTGGCTCATTAAAGATTGAAGTACATAATTTTTGTTGCTAAATCATCTTATCTATAGTCTTCTTTGGTTGCCACAATGCTTCAAATTGAATCATATTTCAGCAAGGTTAGTTTTCTTTATCAATCTTGATCGTCGGTTAATTTTTTGAACTTTGATATTTTATATTTAAAAATATAAATTTATGCTTGGCCCCCCCTAAAAAATAATCCTGGCTCCGCCATGTATACAACCCGAAAACAAATTTGTCCCGTTTACTTCCTGGCCAAAGCACACGGGATTTTTTCAAGAGCAATAACTTAAGGATAACATCTATTGGTTTCCTACCTCTGGTATCGGAAGCTTTTAACCCTACCAATAATCCTGATCCGACCCCGAGTATCGCACCTTATGGTAGATAAATCTCCATGGAGGCTTTTGGCTAACATTTACATTTATCAGGGATACTTTGTTTTAACTAATTTCGAGAGCTAAACAATAGCTTTGACATATTGATTACAGGACTACTGTAAATTGAAGAGTTTGGCGCCCCACTTTTTTTATAAGAGTGTGATGGTGCAACTTAATTCAGTAGCCAGAATTACGTTAGCAATTAGCTATAACTTCACGATTGATTTTGTTCGGAATTAGCTAGGTTCGAAAATGAGTAATATATATGTAGTTTCGTAGACTGTTTTATGTATTTTCTCCTGAAATAAAACCTATACTAATTTCATACAGAAGTAAATCATAAATTATAGAATCCTAGCTAGACAAGGACATGAGCCATACCTCTTCAGGAATTTCACATCTGGTCTAGCTCCCTGATCATGGCTATATATTGAAGTGTTCTTTAAAAGCTGTTCACAGAGATTCCTGTCCCAAGACAGACATTATAACTGTTAGTAATCGCATTCTTTTTCTATATATCTGAAAAGGAGGAGCAATTAAGTCTATATATAGGTCAATATATTTTCAGTTGATGTCCAGAAGCGATATAGAATGATGGAAAGGTACTAAATGTGGTCCATCTTCAAACTCATGTATATTTCATTAACCAATCATTTTTCTACATGAGTTTAATAATGGTATAAAAAGAAGATATTATGAAAAAGGTCCCCGTATGTATTAACTTATAGAAAAGGTTCCACGAATTAAATTTTGAACATAAGAGTTTTATTAATATATAGAACTTGAAGATTTAAAACATATTGTATTAAAACTTGAACAAAAAGTACAAAAAATGAAAACGCTCCCAATCATACCATGCTCCCCCTTCACGTCCACCGCCACCGCGTCCCACCCACCACTACATCTCTCTCCCATCTCCCCTGGACTGCCTTGTCTCCATCCTCGCCCCTTCCAACCTTTACCTAATCTCCAAAGCCATGCCAACTGGTTCTCAAAAAAAAAAAAGCCATGCCAACTCCTCCATGTTGTATCCCCCTACCAATCCCCAGCCTCAACCATCTACCTTACTCCCCCACTCAAACCAATCGTCACCCATCCTCCCATTGCCAACTTCACCAGTGAAAACCCCTCCCTCACCTTCAAACAACCTCCCTCATCTGCACCCCCAGAATCCACCGCCAAAACCCCAACAGTTTTCAAAATGGAATCGCAAACAAATCCTAAATATAATCAATCACCATCACGTTACCAATCTTTACATTCAAAACCTCCCTCTCCAATGGACTGCAGTCGAGCTTCACTTCATTCTATCAAAATATGGTGAAGTTATTGATGTTTTTATCCCAGCAAAGAGTGCCAAGAACGGCAAACGTTTTGGTTTTGTGAGATTCAGAGCATGTCGCGACGTTCAACGGTTGATCTCCTCCATCAACCTCATCAAAATGGGTAACGGTTTCTTACAAGCTCTTATTGCTCGATGCCGTAAACCCTCTCGCCAAAACACTGTTAACAGCAACAACCCCCCCAAAACCCTACCCTCTTCTAGCCCTACTCCCGCTACCTCACCCACATCGTTTGCAGATGTCACCAAAACTGCGCCCTATTCTTGTCAAGTGATATCTTATGGCTCTTTCCAGTCTTTCCTTCTCCCCTCTCAATTGTGAAACTGAGTGGTTATCCAGTTGTGTTTTCGGTGTCCTTGGTGAGCCGATGGACACTCATTTAGTCCTCCAACTCTTTCTCAAGCATGGTCACTCAGTATCAATCAGTGATTTTGGGGGGGATTCTATTCTCATTAAGTTTCCTTCCCAATTTGAGCAATCCTCTTTCTTAGAAGCCAATCATGACTGGTCAAACGATCTATTCAACCTCCTGAGACCCTGGCAAAAACAAGATGGTCCCTCAAATCGCAAAGTATGGATCAGGGCAAAATGAATACCACTCCACGCCTGGTCAAATGGTTTTTTCCACTCTTTAGTCTCAAGATTTGGTTCCCTCATTGGTGTCGACCCCGTCACAGAAAGCAAATCTAAATTAGATTTTGCTTATCTCCAAGTTATTTCCACAGTGTTTAAACCAATTGCTTGGGAGATTTCGGCACTTATAGATGGTATAACCTTTCATATTGTCATTGATGAGATCCTACAACCTCCATCTTGCTTCACTTCTCTTATTGCACCACCATCCTATGTTTCTGAAATTTCAAAGTCTACACCATCCCCTGTTCTCAGCACCTCCCCTTCCTCCTCCCATCCAGCATCGAAACACACCCCCTCCCCCTCCGGCGACGCCTCAGCCACACCATCCAGTCACCATAATTCTGACCCCTTCAACTTGATGCACATTATCGATAATACCAAACAACCAACGAACGTTCGCGCATGCTTGAATTTTCTCACACCCCAAAACGGTCATCCTGCCACCTCGTGTAACGCTACTCCTTCATGCAGTGAGTCAAGCTCAAACCTGTCGCCCAGGCCCACCTGCACCGCCAACTTATGTCATTCCCCATACAATTCTCCAACTGACTCTAGCCCCCCCTCATCCCATGCTTCTTCCCATGTTTCCTCAAACCTCTCACCTGGGCCCTCTTCCCTCTGCACTGTCATCTCTTTTAATAACACAGACCCTCTTCCATCCCTACCCAAACCCTCTCTCCCTACCATCAAACGGGTCAAATCCCTCCCCTCTATTCATTTTTTTGATTTCCCTCCACTCTCCAAACCCAACCCAGCAGCCCACACAGCCCACCCCTTACCTAAAAATAACTCTCCCTTAACCCAAAATAACCCTATTTCCACCAGTCCATGTTATCCATCTCCCCCGGACAGCTCACTCTCCCCCACCACCCGCTCCAAGCTAGTTGATCAAAACTTGGAGATGGCAGTTAAATCTAAACGTATTACAACCCGGAAAAAAGATAAATCAGTTAGACCTCCCTCCCATGTTAGCCCCCCTTCCCCCGAAACCTCACCCAATTCAAGCCCCACCCTCTCCTCTCCTAACCCAAAAACTTCCTCCTACTCTTCGAAAATCCCCCTTTCTGCTTCCTTTTGCAACGTCGAAGCAGAGCAGACCCTCCAAGTTGGCAACTCCCTCAGATGGGATTGTTCAAACAATCCTACTGGTACAAGAGAAGAAGCAATTGCACTAATCACCAAAGAAGGTTTCGATTGGTGCAAATCTCGATCCATTTAGAAGGTCCCCTTCCTGTTCGTCCTAGTGCCCCTCTTGTTTTCCATGTTTAGTTTTCTCTCATGGAACTTGCGAGGTGCAAATTCTGCACCTAAACAACTTCATGTAAAATCTCTTGCTCGAAAACATCAAGCCAATTTCATCTTTGTTTGTGAAACCAAAATCCAAAACCTCAATCCTATCCTTTGTCAAAAATTCTCTATTTTTTCGAATCATGATTATGCATATGTCAATTCTCACGGAAACTCCGGAGGCCTGCTCCTGTTGTGGGATGCGGATATTTTCCATTGTCTTTCTTCTGTAACAGGTCAAAACTGGATTATTATTGGCGGGTCTTATATTCACGGAAATCTTGATATCTGCATTTGCTGTATATACGGCTCTTCTGACCTTGCCCAGCGCACTTCTATGTGGTCTGAAATAGCAAGTTTGAAATCCACCTTCACGGCCCCTTGGCTTGTGATCGGAAATTTTAACGAAACTTTGAATCCTTCCGACCGCAAGAGTGGTTACGTCTGCAATCCAGGATCTCAAGCCCTTCAGAATTTCATAGAAGCGTTGCATCTCTTTGAGTTTAACTTGACTGATCGTTGCTACACGTGGGCTAATTCGACTGCAGCTAGTCGAATCGATCGGGCCATGGCAGAACCCGAATGAGCCTCTCTCTTTCCAAACATCAGCCTTAAATCCGGTTTCAGGAATACTTCTGACCACTAGCCATTAATCCTAGCCCAAGACTGTATTGATTGGGGTTTCAAGCCCTTTAGAGCACTCTCAGTCTGGTGGTCCCATCCTCAATTCGAGACTGCCATCAAGGAGATGTGGCGTGATATTGAATCTCAGCTTCCTGGTAGGTACAAATTCTTAAGGAAACTAAATCTTCTTTGCAAAAAGCTATCTCATTGGAATAGGTCTGTTTTTTGTAACACCGACCTAGCAATAGCGCATTTGCAGCAGGACATTGAATCCCTTGAGTTGACCGCCGAAACCAGAGCCCTCCTCCCCCAAGAAACTGACAACCTACTCAAGCTGAAAGACGAGTTCACCACAAAATCCAAGCTCAAAGAAATCACCTGGAGACAAAAATCCCGGATTCGCTGGCTGAGACTAGGTGACAGAAATTCCCGTTTCTTCCACTTATCCGCTTATGCCAGAGGCCGCAGAAACAAAATCTCTTCTATTCTAGTTGGTGATCAAATTCTAGAAGAGCCGGCCCTGATAAAAAATGAAGCAACCTCTTTCTTCTCCAATTTGTATTGCGAGCCCTTCTCCAATAGGCCTTCAATCGGAAATATTCCCCTGCCTAAGGTTGACCCCCAGATAGTTATCTCCCTTGAAAGGCCAATCACAATGGATGAAATCAAAGCTGCTATCTGGGATTGCGACAGCGACAAGGCTCCTGGCCCTGATGGTCTGAATTTTAAGTTTTATAAAAACTGTTGGGACCTCTTCAAATCGGATCTTTATGATCTAATCAGTGAATTCTTTGCTACCGGTTCTTTACCAAAAGGCCTAAACTGTTCTTATATAACCTTGGCTGCAAAGAAAAAAGAAACTGAAACTTTTGATGATTACAGACCCATCACCCTTGTGGGGGGAATTTACAAGATTATTTCCAAAATTCTCTCCCTCCGACTGAAATCAGTTCTCCCGTCGATCATCAACAGCCACCAATCAGCTTTCGTTGAGGGGAGATACATTCTTGACAGTGCCTTATTAGCATCAAAAGTGATCCATAGTCTGAAGAAGTCTAAAGCTCAAGCCGTCCTCTGGAAGCTTGACTTCCGAAAAGCGTTCGATTCTATTTCCTGGAACTACCTGCTTCAGGTCCTCAAAGCCATGGGTTTTGGCCAAACGTGGATCTCTTGGATACAAGCATGCCTACAGTCTTCCAAGCTCTCTGTTCTCATCAATGGATCACCATCACCCGAGTTCTTCATGAGAAGAGGCCTCAAACAGGGAGACCCCCTCTCCCCCTTCTTATTCATTATTGCATCTAAAGTACTCAATTCCATGCTTTCCCAAGCTATCTCCAAGGTTATTATTCCGGATATGTCTGTTAACGGCATCTCTGCCTCTCTATTGCAATACGCAGACGATACCCTCATTTTCTCAAAGTCTGATCAACAATCTCTTCTTAACCTTAAACGAGTACTTAGATGTTTTGAACTCCTCTCAGACCTAAGCATCAACTTCCACAAGAGTGCGCTGCTGGGTATTAATATTGATGCTGATGAGGTTCACTCACTCGCGGCCTCACTGCACTGCAAGGTGGACTTTCTTCCTTTTAACTATCTCGGTCTTCCACTGGGTGCATGTATGCATAAGGCCACTAACTGGTATCCCATCATCGATAAGATAAAGAGAAGACTAAAAGCCTGGAAATCAAAATTTCTCTCCATTACGGGTCGAGTCACCGTAATTCGGTCAGTTCTTTCCTCTCTCCCTTTATACTTCTTATCCCTTCACAAAATTCCCATCTCTGTTGCCCAAAAAATTGTCAGGTTGCAAAGACAATTCTTCTGGAACGGCTCCTCAGATCGTAACAAGATCTGCCTAGTCGCTTGGTCAAAGATTGCTAAACCTAAGGAGTTAGGAGGACTCGGTATAGAATCCCTTCTTGCAAAAAATCAGAGTTTGCTATTCAAATGGTACTGGAAGTACCTCAATTCTAACGAATTAGACTACTTCAATCTAATCAAGCACAAATGCGAAGTTCCATCCTCATCGATTTACCCATCCTTCAACCCCACAAAGTGCTCCACAACTTGGAAAAACATCCTCCAATCTGCCAGCCAAAATAGCCAAACATCCATTTCACTCTCCGAATAGATTAGCATTAAGATCGGAACTGGTAAAGCCATAAACTTCTGGTCAGATTCATGGTCTTCCTTCGGTTCTCTCTGTATCTGCTTCCCCCGCCTTTTCCAAAACTCCTTACTTCCTGACGCCTCTCTTCAAGAATTTCTTGACGGCTTTGCCTCATCGCCCATTGAAAACTGGCCTTGGCGTCGCAACTTGTATTCTTGGTAAAGAGAGGAGTGCACACTCATCCAATTGGAGCTGACAGAAATCCCCCTTATGCCTTCATCTCCAGATTCTTTTACATGGATCCCCGACCCACTCAAGGGATTAACGGTCAAGTCAGCTTACTCGTTCTTGCAGCGATCCTCCTCTCAAGCTATCAATATTCCTTATGTCTGGTCTTCCATCCTTCCTCCAAAGATCGAATGCTTCCTATGGCTACTCTTCACGGACGGTATCCCCACTAGAGCTACTCTACTTCACAGAGGTGTTCCTTTGGAATCAGACTCTAAATGCCCTTTCTGCTCCCTCCACCGTGAATCTTCCCCCCATCTCTTTTTACGCTGCAAATTTTCATGGATGTTATGGCAAAAGATCTACGCATGGTGGGGTATCTCTTGGGTGACGCCTGCCTCCTGCTCTCTTTGGTATCATCAGTGGATTTCCCTTCCGTCAAACAATCACAACAAGGCTTGCTGGTTAATCATCGGCTCGGCAGTCATTTGGTCCATTTGGTTGGCTCGTAATGATCAGATATTTAACTCCAAAGCTCCCAAATGGGACCAGATTTTTGACCTCTGCCTAGCCAGAGCTACTTGGTGGATTCAAAGTATTCACCCATCCTTCCCCTACTCTCCTTCGATGGTGATCTCCAACGCCTCTTTTGTTAGGAACTGGGTCGGCAAATCGGTTTAGACTCCCTCAGACTCTCTCCTGCAACAGTTTGTTTTGTCTTCTCTGTCTTTTATTCCCAGCCTTCGGCTGTTGTACTTTGTTTCTATACTTCCTGCACTTTAGTTTAATTGCTTAGACAGTTCAGTCTCTTGTTGACCTGTCTTTTCCTCCTATGTAACTCCTTCTTCATGCAATAAAATTTCGATTGGCATCAAAAAAAAACTTGAACAAAACATATTGTATTACACATTTACTCCCGTTTATATTTTGATAATATTAGAGTTGAAATAGGAGGTGGTGTTACTTTTTTCAATCATCTACTTATTGACTAAAGGTTGTAGACTTATTCTTTTATGAATATATTTCCGGTGAGATCGAAGTATCAAGTATAGAATTTAGTCAAAGTAAACAATTAACTTAAGTTTGGAAACTTTATTAACTGTACATCTCATCTCGAAAGTTTTATCCTGCATTTGGGAGAATTTATTGTATATTTCTGCTGCTTATCAGCTTATGTTTAAGTGATTTTGTAAGCAAGGTTTTTCTTATTAAATGTAACACACCACAGTCAAATGATGACCCGTATGAGCCAATAATAACAACAGAAGTCCCAAAACTAGTTACCTCCTAACTAAGGCAAATATTATATGTTAGAGAATATTATTTTTGTACATAGATATATATGCACATCCGCTCTCTATTGTTTTTGTCCTTTATTTGCGTAACAAACGTGTGCAACGTTATTAGACGTTGGCTGATGTTACATGTGTCTATTAGTGTATGCAAGAAGGTAGTAATTAAACAGGGAAGGAGTTCTTTTGTTTAAAAAGAAAAACAAGTTGAAATGGCCATCATTTGAAAAGAATGTTACATGATGCTTCCAAGCAAGCGTTTCCTTGATTGGTTGCGATAGCCATGCATGAAAATGGCAAATGGGCGTGGAAGGTGTGGAAAGCTGTTCCACCAATCTCATTACTATTTACTTTAGACTTCACACAATAATTAAGTAATAATACATTTGTATATGACTATGCTTTTCCTAAAGCATATACGTGAACATAGGGTTCCGAAACGACATTATGTTGCACATATATATCCGTGTCCATCAACAATACTGAGGCTATAAAATCATGGAAATTTGGTAAGAGAAAAGGCATCATTTCTCTTTGCTAGAGTGACGTTTCTTGTGTTCGCCTTTATAACAAATCTGTTGTTCTTGATGGGAACTTCGAATACATATGATGTATTGGCCACTCTCTCCCACCGATCATTATTTTGTACTAGTAAATAATTTTCCCATAAAAAAAAACACTATGCATAAAAAAAAAAAACTTAAATCTGGTCAGTCTATAAAAATAAAACTATGCATTATTTTTTGGGAAAAAGTAATCAATTTGTGCTGCTTCACCTCCTGAAGTCTTCACTAAATTTACAATAAGATCCATCGTATCTTTTTTGTTGGAATACGTAGTATCATATATTCAAATATATTGTTATCATTTAGTATTAGTTCAAAGGTTATTCAAAAAGAAAAAAGAAAAAATTCAAAGCTAGGTTATGCTCTGGTTGTATAGACTGAGCAAGTAGCACAAAGAAAGAAACATAAATGTCTAAATCAGTAGTCAAACTGCACAAGTAACTTGGCCAAGTAACATCCACAAATTTTGACTTAGTCACTTGATGATGTCTCTGTTGTGCTGGTCAGTAATTAATCTAGCCAAGCCACCTCAAGTAATTTCTTCTCCTTCTCTAATTAAACAACAAAGGATAAACCGGCAGCGATTTTTGACTGATGCATGCCTCTGTATCAACATCTTCTTCCTTGCTATATTTTGTTATGTTTATATGTATGTCTGTGGATGCATGTACTGGATACTGATTGGGATATACTCTATATCTATACAGTGGACAAACCAGGTACTATATATGATAGAGTTGACAATATATATATATATAGATGAGTTCAATGTGGCAAACTTGTGACAACTCAGGACGTGGAAAATTTGTTCTTTTTTGTGAGCCCAATTAGTTGAATGTCAAAGAAGAAAGCTAGCTAGACTTTGAAAAGCGGCGACAAAGAGATGGATTCTTTCAAAGCTTTGCATATGGAAAGAACGATAACTGGTTGAAATTAGATAGGGTGCAAAAGAGCTAGCTAAAGAAGGAAACTAGCATGAAGAGAAAGACATTTTATAAACTTAGATATATAGATAGATAGTGATATTTGATAGATAAAGTCCATTAAAAGTTTGGCAATGAATTTAATGCTAGAAAGACCATTCAAGAGATGGCAGAGACAGTCCTTCCATATTCAACGATGCAGCTGAGCTAGAACCATAAATTTTTTGAGCTACCGCCCCCAGGAAATAGAAATAACAAGTTACTATATATATATAAATATTGAAAACGTGCTCTGCAGTTTCTTTGGTCCAATCAATCATATAGGGTGCACCTCTTTGTATCGAAATAGTATTATAAGTTGAGATATATAACTAAGTGCATCACATTTTGGCAAAACCACATTGCACATTGGATATATACCTTGTAGTCTTATTGCATTAAAGTTGTGTTAAGTTTTGGTTTGCTCTGATCCTAATATTTATAACACGAAGGCTACATTTGAAGCTAATATATGTATATCTTTGGTGAGGAGAACATGCACTATCCATACGTACGTATATATATATAGGTGGTGATCATGAGCTTATTTGTTGAGCAGAAGTTTTCTTTTTCTTTTGCTAAGAAGTTTAATTTCTCTCCCTTTCTTTTGAGCCAATGAGGAGGTTTTCATAGTCTTTGATAATGATATGAATAATGTATACAAAAAAGACTATTAGATTTTAAAATGGGCATATGCAAGGTTCCCCGTATCTTATTCCAACCAAACCATTCGGCCACAACGTGTGATGTGAAGTTGTGATGAAATAAAGAACTAGAAACTTGAAAGGCTGCAGTACTGTCCAAAATTGACTACAAGGTTACCACACCAAGCATCATACTAATTAAGAAGTTGACACAAAACATATTATATGTAGATACAAAATTACTTAGTCAATGCCGCTAGGTTACCTTGCTAACTCAAATATTTGTCCTTACTAGAAATTTCTCTAGTCTCTAGGTCATTAGTTCTGCTCGCAAATATATAATTCTATGTCCATCAAAACAGGAAAAGAAAAGAAACATACTAAATGTTGTAGTACCACTGGCTGACGTGAAAACACCATCACCTTGATACATTGTTATGGCACATTAACTGTTATACAATTTGGTAGACCAGTTTTGTTGGTGTATACGTACAGCATTATCATTCCGAAATAGTTAAGTAAAGTAAGCGTATAGTCTGGCATTATGATGTGTCTTAAGAAAGACACAAAAGTTATCAAATATTTTGAAATTTCCTGGGAGAATTCTATGAAAAGTGATTTCTTCTTCTAACATGAAATACTCGAGGACTTTAATTTCGATGCTTCTGACAGGTGAAAGATTAAACTGAACTTAGAGAAGCCACGTTGAAAAGCAAGGGCTCTTGTACATGTTCTTTTTTTTGTACGCAGAGAAGCCAATTCATGTTCTGATTTTTTTGGTTGGCTTCTCATTCTGTCATAGGACTAACTTTGTTTCGGCAATCCCCTGGATCTTTGTTACAACTCCTTGCATGGGATAATAAGATGCTGCTGGGTATATATATCCAGGCCTCACTGTTTGTAATTGTTAGATTTTATACAATACTATACTATATTTCAGATCAAAAAACAGTTTAACGTTCTTGAACTGAGCATGACGATATATACAAATGGGTTAAAGAAATGTCACTGCTGTGCTGTGCTGCCTGCTGCTCAAAACTTTCTCCTTCCTCCATTTAGGGGGTCTGTTTCGTATCAATTCCAAATAGGAAATGAATTCAATTCCTAAGGATATGGATATTTTTGTCTAAGTATACATATTAATAGTTATAAGAACATATTATGACAAAACTATAAATTTGTATACATAGACAAAAATATCTTAGGAATTGAATTCAATTCCCATTTCGAATTGGTACCAAACAGGGGGAATGAATTAAATTGAATTACACTTTCTACATAAAAATATTTCATACCTCGTCAGGTTGGTGCCCAAACGGTGAGATCATGTTGCAAAAAAAAAAAAACGTGAGATGATGTGAATCCATGCATGGTTGTAGGGCTGAGTAGAATGACCAAACAACTCGGATTACCCGATGTCTGGACCGAATTGTGCATAATTTGGACACTATTCAAACTAAATTAAAAACTTGTGTTTGGTCTAGACATGACCAAATTAGCATATTAATTTGGTATCGGCAACCTGTGAGAAATTCGAACAGACCAAAAACCCAATCGGGCTTTTATACAAAACGTCCTCGTTTTATGTTAAGGGAGGGAAAAAAATAATTCACTTGACTTAGTTCTCTTTGATAGAGGGAACAAAACCTATGCCTCCACTTGACTTGATTCTTTTTATTTTTTTTCTCAAGTATATATAGATTGAAGAAGCAACCCATGTGAGGAAAAAAATGAATGATGTTGGAATCAAGAATGGTGGAGGTTGTAATTGGCTTTGTTTGGCTCAGACTCACACAGTAAAGAAATTTAGAAGCTTGAAGTTTGTTCAACCTTTTTTATATAATTGAAGTCTCTTTTTTTATATATAATTTGGATAGAATTATAACCTAAATTTGAATACTGAGCATGTATAACTCATTTTGGATTTATGGTTTGCAATTGGGTATGTATAACTTCATTTTGGATTTATGGTTGGCAATCGGGCATGTATAACTTCAATTCGGATATATGAATTTTATGGATTTCCTTCTTTTTTACAGTGTTTTTTTTTGTATTGTTTTGTTATTTGGGCTAAGGGTGTCCGGACCAAAATATTTCGGTCAATTCGGTATTTGGACAATCTGGGTTTGGGCATTGATACGGACACCTTCGGAGAAATTTGGTCAGCCGAAAGACCAAACCAAATTAAGGGTGTCCGAACCAAATTGCCCGAATGCTCTCCCCTACTTGGTTGTGTCCTACTTCGGATATTTCGGCCTAGACAGATTGTGACTTAAGGCTACGACCATAACTATATATAATCCGGTCCATTCTTATTCTGAGAGATTTAGACCCAGACCAAACAGCTACATTATTGTTAGCTCTAGAGTGCATGCAGGACCGACTCTGCTCAACTAATGCCGACATTATACTATCCTCCCTCTCTCAAAAGCAGAAAGGATATGAAACATACCCCAAACAATTATGGGTTAAGCAGCAGCTTCTAAGAGCTTTTCAGTAAGGCTTTGCGCATGGCCAGTGAATGAACAACAATATTTGTAAATTGGCTCGTTGAAACAGGTGTTTACCCTTCCTAATTATTGATCTTTGGGTGTTTAATATTGTAATCTTACGAGTTTTTGGCGATAAGCAGTTGTTAGGGAGGTAGCTCCCACGAAACTAACGTTTAAGGAATTTGTACAGAGACTGTGAGTATTCAATACAATCTAAATAACTAAAATAGACAACTAATTTAAAGATTAATTCACAAATGATCCGCCAAGTAATGAAATGAAAATCTAAATAATTAACTTAATTCACGTGGTGAAGGCTGGAAAACGTGGGACAGAAGCACTGCCACGAGTAAGACAGAAGCGAGTGCCATTTTACATTTACCTCTTACCTGCAAACATAATCTACATCACACTCATTAAAAAGAACATCCAGTGTTCCGATATTTGGGATTCGCTTAAAAGGATTTCACTTTCTTGTTAAAACCCTTGTTCAAGATCATATCATTGCTCAAGTAGGTGCCTCCAGTACAGGTGAACAAAATAGTATTATTTGTCTCCAACAGCATCACCCTTGGAGAATATCCGGTTCAACTCTGCAGAATATTTTAAGCTCTCTAAAGCAGAACCAGTAACTACTGGCAAGCTAGGAAATTTATGAATCTACAACATCGCATGATATTTGAAACGTCAGGGGCCTTTAACATTAAAAAATCCGGAGACTATGACTCATGTAGTCAGATATTTGTTGGCATACATATATATACCAACAAGAAAACCTGGATGATAATAAATACAATCAATCATTGTTACAGAATTAGCTTTGGGCAAATGTTGTGTGGATACTTACAAGGTTGCCATCAACATGGCTCGTATTTTGGCTCTAAGATCATCAGACACTTCAGTGGTTTCAGAAGGCTGAGACAGAGGTCTCGAATCATGATAGGATTTTGACAAATCTACCAAAGCTTCCCTACTAGCACCCTCACTCACTTTTGAATGATGATCTGATCTTGCTAGGATTTCCCCTTCCTCCAGATCTGACTCTTTAGGAGATATCTTTCTATGTTTATTAGATGCCTTTCCATGCCGACGCTCGACATCAGAGCAGCTTCTATGCCTATGGTGATGCCGTGACATATGGGAATGCTCCTCATCAGAAGAGTTATCATATTTCTTCCTACGTCGAGACTGCCTATGCTCGTCGCCGGATGACATATCATGCTTTTGATTTTCTCTACGCCGAGATATCTTTTGCTCATCATCATCATCGGAAGAAATATTGTGCTTGCCCCTGCGGCAAGAGTGCCTACGCTCATACTCAGAGGACTTATCACGCCTGCGCTCATGACGATGATGCCTATGCTCCTCATCATCTGAACCTTTATGCTTGCGTTTATGCCTAGAGCGTCCATACCCATCGTCAGAGGAGCTATTAGACCGTTGCCTGTGCTGATCAAAGCCAGAGGTGCCCTGATTCTCATCATCAGATGTGCTGCTACACTTATGTCGATGCCGAGAATCTTTATCCTTAGAAGAGTGCCTTTTTCTTTTCTCATGGGTATCCCTACTATGACGAGAAGAACGATGGGATCTCTTCTTCCGTGATACCTTGTAATCCTTGTTTCCATCTGCATCACTTTCTTCCTCTTCTTCCTCTCCTTTAGATCTCAAGCGGTACTTCCTCTTTGACCGCTGGCCAGTGTAACTATCGAAAGATTCCTTGTTTTCAGAGTTCTCTATTTTATCAAAGGTACCAATATCCAATGGAACCGAACTGCCTTGTTCTTTGTTGACACAATTTGCAAATTGGGCACTGGACTCGGAAACACCAGACGCTTGGGGTTCAACAGATGACCCACGCAGTGGTCCGCTTTTTAATTGATTACCTCGACTTTGTATCATGGCTGCAAACATCTTTGCTCGCTTCAGTCTCTCAGCCTTTAACTTCTGCTCCCTCGACAAGCTCGTGTCAGAAGAATCAGCCTCACTTGCAGAAGCATTAGTTCCCCCAGCAACACTACCTGAATCACCAGATTTCCGTTGGTCCTGTTTTTGGATGGGATTTTTTAGCTGATATGAATCATTCAGTTCTTCACCACTACATCCCCGACTTAGACCATTTCCTGATGTCTTTGATAGTATATTTAAACTGGGATTCCTGATGCCTTTTGTGGCAGCCTGAAGGATAGCAGCGGCTGCAGCAGCATCCACGTTGACTTCAACTCGTGGCAGTGTGCTTTTAGGGGGCTGATCCTGTCCATCCTTTTTAGATTTTCCAATTACCATCCTAAACTTCTCCTTCCTATCTGGATCATAAGGGATATCAGACGACAAGGGCAGAGTATCACTTTCTTTGGAAAAAATTTTATTGTCAGCCCCATGCCCAACTGGATCATGCTTCTCAGACACCAAGAACCTGCCTGCTGACCTTGACTGCCAAAAGAAGAACAACAAATTGAAAACATAACAAAAGGAATATCAAGTCAATATACATTCATATCATGACAACTGACCATGAAGTTTATGGAAGAATGCCAAAACATTATGCAATCGGATATCTAGCTACCTGTACATATAACCACAGCTATCAATTGAAAAGCTAGATTAAACCATCAAATTCGGTCAGGCCCTAAGTGACAACCACAATTAAATCAGCATGGCAAACAGGAAACACTTGAGAACATTTATAAAAGAAAAAAAAAAACTCCTTTACATCTGTGGAATAGACAGTGAGAAGCTTCAAACTGGCTGAAAAATTAATTAACTCATACCAGTTTCATCTACACCCAGTATAATGTCAGACTACATAAAGCAAGTCAAGAAATCCAAGGATGTTGCACACTGCAAGAGGTTTGGTACCAAACAGATTGGATGGTTTAGAAATATATCTATTCCAAGTAAAACTGAATTTCAAACATGCCAAGACCTTTTGTCTTTCCACATTGGTTTCACTTGATACAACTAACTAAGAATCCCATGCACTAGGAGTAAACTTTGTAGAGAACTAGACACAAAAAAACATACCTCTTGAGCTTTCTGAAGAACCTTCAGATAGTAAGCGTGATATTGGTTGGACGGAATAAGGAATGGAAATCTCCCATGTTTAGTATCTTGTTGAACAAGGACAGACTCGAACTCTTTCCCATTTCTAAGGATAAACTCAACTATCTTCTCAACCACTCTCTTCAAATCAGATGGAGGCTCCAAAACAGATGGTTCAACCTTAGACAAGCCAAGTGAACTTGAAGCCTGCAAGTTATCTGTTAAAGAAGAGACTGAGCCAAAGGAATCTCCTTTCTTCACAGCAGTTATAGTTCCTGGTTTGAATGGGCTAATGGAATTATTTTTTTTTATGACATGAGATTTTCCTTTCAAGGGAGCAACTGCATGCTTAGAACTTGTCTCATCTTTCCCAGCTAGGTTTGAAGAAGCAATGGCTTGTTCTGGTCCATGAGAAATGATTATACCATCGCCATTAACAGCTTCCTCAGAAACATTTCCAGCAAGTTTTGAGGAATCCTTTGCTACACCTTCTTCTTCCTCCACAGAACCATAAACAGAACCAAGCAAAGACAACGCACCACCCATCTGATTAACTGCACTCTCAACTCTGTTCTCTTCCTCCATGGAATTGCCATCAAGAGAAGTCTTCAGAACTTCTTGATGATCAACAAGAAACCTATAGTAAGGATGGAGATCATGATCCGGCATCAAGAAACCAAAGGTTGGATTGGCTCCTTGTTTGACCCTCAAAACAATTTCTGATTGACCACCATGTTTGTTTACAAACATGGCAGTTTTTGCAATGATCTGATGTACCTTCTCTGTTGGAGGCTGGAAAAGAGTAGAAAAAGAAATTCTTTATCAAAAGCATGAAATTTAAGAACAGCATAATGCACTAAAACAGAGAATTTATTGAATAATACAAGAGAGAAAAATAACCAACTACAGAATATTTGGATACCCATAGAGATCAAGAAACAGAACCCTAGAATCACAGGACAGATTATCCGGCTTCTCTCCTTCTAGAAATTTAGAGTCCTGACAAGTAATGAATTTATACTATATCCTAATCCCACCTGCAAGGCCCCTTGTCATCAACACATCAAAAGAAGACAAGGTGCCTGTGAGTGGCGACCTTGAAGAACTCCCATCTCTGCTCCAAGCATCTGAAACTTAGACAGGTAAGCCTTAGAAAACACATGCACCTTATGCAACTATCATTGGACCACACTGGATAAGTATCAAACAAACAACAACATCAGGAAAAGTAATGAATTATTGAGAAACGGACACAGTGCTATGCTATCTACCTACCAGGCTTTGAAGTAAGTGTTCAGGCACAGCAAAAGGTGGGCGAAAGCCAGAATCAGCATCAGCATCCTTTTGGTCTCTGTCTTCACTGGAGTTTCCATAAGAGAAGGGAACTGCACGATAAGCACCGGCATTCTCTCTTTCAGCCACATCTTCCAAGTCTGAGAAGCAGGAAAACATATCAAAACAAAATGAAGCTAAGGATGTCCTCATGAAAATGGTTCCTAAAAACCCCGGAACCAAAGGATAGTTTTAGAGTCACAGTAGAAGAAATTAGGAGGGAAATATGCAAGAACAAGGCAAGAATACTCTTACTTGTCTCCCTGAAAGACTGAAACTTTAGCTAACTAAATTTGGTCCTGCCAATTTGGATAAGTAATCCAGCCAGGTAGAAGATTTACACAAGCGAGCAATCACCCAACTCAATACGTACATATCCATAATAAGAATGTTCTTAAACTAAAACAGTTTATACAAAAGGCATGCAGAGCCGATAACCAGATGGTTTCGAAACAGCAACTGTAATCAACTCTTGAAGTATGGTATGTTTGTTCACCAACAAAGCAGCAAAACTTGGCACTGAATTCACCATTTGCCCCCAGAACTCCAACAAACAATAAATGAATTAAATACAACAAAAACTAACTCAAACAGCCCCCATCTATTTGCTTACTACTCTTCACCACAATTTCCAAGATGCGCAGCCAGGGGCAGTTGTTGATATATGGATTCACACAGACCAAATCTCATAAGCTTGGACTTTTAAGTAATCTAAACATAAAGAGCATCTTTGTCCAAAGAGAGGTGAACTTATTTCACATAGACAAAGCTGCATGAAATCAATAATACTAAACAAACCAAAATGAAGGGTAAAATTTTAGGATAAGGAAAAAAAAAACAAACTTAGTTACCTGGTGAATCGGAGGTAGAGGGAAGATCGAGGTAGCGCTCATGATCGAGGTCGGACTCCAGAGGATCGTCGGGATTTGGAGAGTGATTGCGGCGGCGAGGAGGAGGGGCGGAGAGGAGGTGGCGCACGTCGTAGCGGTCGATGGGGAGGGAGTTCCAATCGACGAGCGCGACGGGGGAGTTGACGAATTCCGCCAACGCATCGTCGTCGAAGAGCAGCGCGTGGCGTCCTACCACCTCCAGATCCATATTTGAACCGCTCGAGTGGAGAGATCAGAAGAGAGAAATAGGGATGGAGGGGAGAGAGAGGGGTTTTTAGTTTTTACTTTTTAGAGGAGGAAGGGAAGCCCTAGCTTTTGGGTAACTACGTGGGAAGATGATCAGCTGAGGAGGTAAGAGGGGGTTTTCTCCAGCTAAGCACCGGAATTTGATTTCGCTTCAATATTTTAGATGAGTTTTAAAAAAATATTTTCCACATAAAAGTATTTGGTTTTATTTTTTATTTTTTCTAAGAATCAAAAGTATTTGGCTTTTTTGGTGGAAAAAATTATTTGGTTTTGAGACAAATTTTACAAACTTTCTTTTTCTATATGATATGATAGTATGGACATATGCTAAAAGATTTTGAGATATGAAAATTGATAATTAAAAATTTTAAGCTAAATATTATGTACTGTCTTTTAAAGATAAAATATTTAATCATGAAAAAAATATAAAATATTCAAAAATGTATATAAATAAATATAATAGTTGTGTTCCTTAAATAAATAATACAAAGTACATGATTATGCTAACAAACCGATAAAGTTATATCAATATTACACTCTTACTCTTTTGGAAACTTATTACAAATTGATAAGAACTTACAAATAGCACTCTTACCAATACTCTATCTAGCTTTTCCTGTATATTTTCCTCCCCTGTTGTTATTACCAAAATGAAACGCCCCGACCCGGATTTACCGTACACAGTAAATACAGGCCGAAATTGTGACGACCCGGCCAATCAAGGCCCAATAAATATAACAACAGTGCACAGCGGAAGACTTAAACTCACTAACACTGTATGCGACACATGCAATCTATGGATCCAAGCCCGTCCAAGGGATAACGCCGCAGCCTGTCTGGAATGCACCAAGCCTGTACAACAAACAACTCATCCTACGGGATGAAAGCCCGCAGGTGAGGGGTGAGTCCGAAGTGCTCACGACAATGGAAAGACGATCAAT